>VDFB02080205.1:0-23314 GCA_007258455.2 Sequoia sempervirens
GAACGCCTTGAATTGCACACTTACTAAAAATAGTAAGTTGTCAGAATCTGATGAAATTTCAGTGGAAGCCTGCTGGAAGCACACTGACCTCAATGTTAATCCCTATTTTCAATATATTCACTTCGTTTGACCCTCGAACCGACTAGGAAAGGCAAACCCTAATTTCGACTTGGCCAAATTTTACGTTTAAGCTCACAGATAGGGACGTCCCCGGAAAGGCAGACACCAGAAAAGAGACAGAGAGAGAGAGAGAGAGAGACAAAAACCAAAGCCAAAAAGACCAAAATGGAGCAAAAATTAGGGGTCCCCATTTTGAATGGGGCGATGTGTGAAAAGGTCACAACACCACCAAGTGCTATTTAGTTTCTTGTACTTCTTGCTGAATAAGTGGATGATTACTTTCTCGCATTTGGTTTTGATTACTCAACCATTGAAGAAGTGGTAGCATAGAAGATTTTTGTTTGTAAGCCTAGGTGAAGTATTTTGTCTTATTCACATGCCATAACAAAAAGGTGTGATTCATTATGTGCAATGTTAATAGTTATGAGTGAACACTTCAAAGGCAGCGATAGAATATAAGAAAAGGCAGCGATTATTATTTATTCAGAAAAAAAAACGATTCATAATCAACAAGGGGCAGCGATTCATAAAGTAGCAATTATATTAATATAAAGGCAGCAAACATGTATGAAGAATTAAAAAGGATATGAAGGCAGCAAGAATGATCTTGAAACAACAATTAGTAAAGGAGGTTTGCTAAACAAATGGTCATGTCTTTGTAAAAAGTTGTGTCTATTAGAGATGCATCATTTCAAGGAAAAATAAAGATATAAGATGACTGTGAATAGAGGAACGAAGAATAAGATAGATGTGAAGAATAAGAAGGGGAATTGAAGAGGGTGTGTCGATTGAAAATATTATTCGGATTTTAAAGAGCAGATCTAGTGTGGAAGAATAAAAATGTATTAAATGGATATATGAAGAAATGAATATTATTTGAGCAGAAAGATATGTGTGAAAATAAAGGATATATTGATTAGATATCTGCATATCTGCACTTGAAGAGTTGAAGAGATAATCAGAAAAAGAGTTAAAGGCAGATTTGCAAGAGAGGATGTAATGTCCCCTTCTCATCAGTAATCTGTTTGACACTCATCAGCCTATTCCGGAAGCCTGTAGGCGTGTGTGAGGTAAAATTAGGGTTTCCTGTTATGAGGTTCTTTGGCATTTTCTGAGAGTTTACTATTTATAGTAAATTCTATTTTAAGCAGTATGGAGTTTGTCAGCCTTCAGTACTTCATTTCCAGTTGGAGCTTTCATTTGCAGTTCATGTTTGACCTCTTAAGGCATTTTTATGTTGAATAAAGGCATCAAGGTTATATTTTGCAGTTGACCCCTTGGCCTAGCAAGACAACTTAAGTTGTGTTTAAAAGGGGGACTTGGAAGGGGTATGCTCTCATAAAAGTGATTTAATTTTTTAATAAAGACAAAAGCCTTGAGAAATAAAGTGGACGCCTTTTTGAAGGAGTTAATATTTTAAAATAAAGATTTTTATATTGCCTTGTAAAGTGGACGCATTTTTGAGAAGCTGAATGGTTCTGTGGAAATTTGAAGAGTCTCTGTGACTGTTGGCGTCTTTTCTTGAGGAGTTGAAGAGTCTTCTACTCTTCTATAAAAATGAAGGCTTTATCTCAGCTTTGGGATCCATTCATGTTATTATACTGTTATGCTGTCGGAATGACAAATGAATTCTTGCTTCGAGGATGCTACCTCCTAGCCAATCATCCAATTTCATGTTTGAAATACAACATCTAGTTGGAATTTGCTGCTTCTCATCCAGACTAGCAGATTGAGCTCAATTGTGAAGAAATTTTGAAGATTCATCAATTTTGGTTTTGCTGTTTCATCTACAGCTGAAGGTGATTTCATGTTATAACTTTATTTCTAGTTTGAAATTGGTTCTGGGCATTTTACCATTCTATTTGCTGTTCAAGGGCGCCCCTTCCTGCCAATTCTTGGATTTTATTACTGAGAACTTGATTTTTAAAGTGAAATCGCCCCTTCAAGGAGGGCCGTACTTTTCTGGAAGTACATTGGGATTCGTGCAAAATTAACAAGAGTTCTTTGAAGCTGTTTCATCACCTCAGTTTGGTCGCCTACCTTCTAGCAATCAGTTGCACTTGGTCTCATTCGATTTGGAGGTGAAATGAGTGAGTTATGAATAATTCTTTGGTTTTCACAGTTGCTGATTGAAATTTCCAGTTTTCTGTTTTCTGTATCAGACTTTAGTAGTTCTGATTTTTGATGCATTATCAGCAGTTTGAAGAGTTAAATAATTGTAAGAGATCATCTATTACTCTTGTGTTTGAAGACTATTGTAATTCTTTGTAATTTGCAGCTTATTTCTTATTTGTACAAACTGTAAACAGTAGTACTGTTCCAGTTTAAATTGCTGCAATTAATTCTTAATCTTCACACATAAGTACCCCTGGATGGTTTACCGCCAGTGTGGATAATCTGACTGTAATATTCTTGTACCCACTTTAATAGTGGTGAATCCCCACAACTCTGTGGATGCCCGCCGCAGCGGACGAATTGTTTTAATTGTAATCTTTTCCCCCCACTGTTTGGTGGTAGTGTGGAAATGCTCTTCATGGCTGGTTATCCGCCTATCAATTTCTAGCTTCAATTAAACACTCCGTCATATGTTAGCACCTCGCCCTCAATGGGATCTTGAGTGCACATTCTTGACGTTGAGTAGTTCTTTCAAGTTTGGTTTTCAGTTTGATGCTAACGCTAATCCAGTTAACTATTGCTGGTTATGTTGTGTAATTCCTTCAAAAAATTGGTTAGCATATTTTGAGGACTAAAGGCGGATTTGTAAGGAAGGTTTATGGACAAATCATAGAAGATAGACATGCAAATATAAAAAGAGGATTATGGTGATATAATATTGCACATATAGAAGAAAAGATTGTATTGATATAAAATACATCTATATAGAGATAGAAGAGAAGACTATGCAGATATAGAGGAAAAATTTATGACAAATCTATAGAGAAGAGTATAACTAGATTTGAAAAGAAGAACTTGTGATTTTAAATGTGATTGTTCATCATCCATTAATGGAGACATTCACAAGATGATGATGGAATGAATAGAATCTATATGATGATCATTCAAGAAGAAGAAATAGATGTGGAGCAATAAGCATGATATATAATTGACCATCATCCGTTAAAAAAGCAACATAGAGGGTGGTCCTTTGCTTTGGAAGTTGTTGCTCACAAATTGAATGAGGGGTTGGTGCCTCTAGAATTTCCAAAAAGAAGTTTAATAAAAACAATATTTTTGTCGTGGTTTTCTCTCGTAAGGGATTCCACATAAATATCGTGTGTTATTGTGTTCTCATATGCATAATTATTGATGTTGAGTAAATGCTGTTATTTTGATTGTTAAACTATCAACAATACAAGTCAAAGATGGCACACGGTATTAAATGAAAGTAATAAAAAATTGCTAACTGTACAATGGGTACAATTACTGCATATAGCGGTGGTATATTGCCTCCAAGTTGGCACAAGGAATGATAATTTCTCCCAAATTTACCCATAAAACTGCATACAACAACTGTAATTCCACTCCAACAAATTGAGGGTTTCCATCCCCAATCTGCTAAGCAATCCAAGAGAGTTTTTATCTTCTAGATCACACTATCAAGGGTTTCCATCCTTGAAAGCTTGAAATTAAACTTTGAATTTGTGATAATGTGATGAATGCCAAAGGAGAGTGTTAGCTTTTACCTTTATAGGAATTACAAATTTGGCCAATATTTCCAAATTTAAACCCCTCTTGATAACTTCCTATAAGTCTCCTCTTCGACAAATTGGAAACCATAACTAAACATTTTAAAAATTTTGCGACATAGTTGTCCATTATCCTATATTGTTTGAGTTGTGCTAAATCCTTGAAGTAAACCTTTGGATTTGTCTTATCAAAATCTCTTGCTTAGTCTTTGGCTAAATTCTCCAATGTGTTAAAGGAATTATAACCTTGGGTAATCATACCAAGGTGCCACCAATCATGTGGTCTAACCTCCAAGTGTAGGGTAATGAACTTAATTGCTTCCTCTTCATATATAGGGTGGAATGAAAGGTAGGTGTCACAATTTCTATATTTTTTTTGACCTTGACTAATAGTTTCTATCATCGTGTATATTTCATCTCACCTATCTTTGTCCTGCATAACTGCTTCCTCCATTTTTGGTGTTTGGGCCTTTCTTCTTTCTCTTTGATAATATTTGATTTCCCTTTCATTGGTTTCCATGGGGTGGAATTTGCATCAAAATAATAGCTTTTCCTAAAGGTTAGCAAGATCTAAGCTATAATACCCTATAAAGTCCCCTTTTATGATTTTTAGGAATCTGCAATTTTTTGTTTTGTTGGCAACATGTGGTTTTGCTATAAAACCATGTTTGCAATGTGTGGTTTTGCAAGGTACATCCTTGTTTTGAAGTGTGGACACTTTCTTCACATGATAAAATGAATTACCTTTTGTGTATGCCAATATCATTAATGGTGATCATAGTTGCAAAACTCGTTTAGTACCTACAAACTTGCAAGTACTCACGAGCCAAATTGCCAAGTGAGTTACTCACCCAATAACTCATCGACGAGTTTTTGTAAAACTCGCAGGGATTTTTCCTTTTAAAACTTGTGATTCAATGTAAAAAGTCACAATTTTTGTGTTAAAAACTCATCCAAATCCATATTATTATTATTATTTTATGGTTGCAGTTAAAAAAGGTGATTTCCACTTCATTTTTAGACATGATTGGTGACTTAGGGCACACAACAACATCACAACTGGTGATGAAGGTTTGTGTGGTTTCAAAGGCCTTAATTTGGGCTTGGCGGCAAAGGCTCTGCCCCTTGACCCCACCTTCTATCATGATTTCCTGTAATGTCCCTCTTCGCTTGATGATAAATTACACAGAAAGGGATTTGAGAATAATTAAATCTGAGCACAAAAGCTATAGTTTTATTTAATTATTCATTAAGAATAAATGTGGGGTCACTTTATGCGACGACTTATTACTCTCTAGGCGTCTCTACATGGGGTTAATAAATTAAAAGAGAGCCTACGTTTAATATTTTGGCGAAAAGGATGACTTATCAATAGGAAGATAAGATCATTGCATGGGTCGATGGATTTTTGAGGGAAAAATTAGCATCAAAGAAAAGATAAAAAGACTCGATGGGATTGTGGGATTCATTCATAAATCATTATTTGTTTGTTAATTTTCTCTCACCGAACTTTGGAAGAGAACTATCCAGGACGAAACCCCTAGTTGTTGTGAGTGGGATGGAAACCCCAACTCAGTGAAGTAGCAATCATTTACAGTATCAAAGGCGATTGGAAGAAAGCAGTTCAGGTTGCTCAAGAATTTGCAAATACTATAGGAAGGGCGCTCATAACAGAAATTATGAATATCAATAAGGTACTGGAAAAGACGAATTCCAAATAAGACAAAGACTGAAAAGACAGAAAGAAATCCATATAAGGAGTTCGAGGCTAGAAAAAGATAGAAAAGACGAAGTGCCAACAAAAGAAGAAATCGTTCAAAAACCAATCTGCTTAGACCTGTCGGGAGCTGCTTGGTAAAAGACAAAATCGGAAGAGACAAATAATAGAGTAACGGAAAGATTAAGTCTAAAGGAACAATAAAGAATTTCGACCATTATGCAGATAGCCGTTTCATTTCTGAAGAAGCCGCCATATGAATTGGAAGTTAGTCGCTTGTTTTCTCATATTCGTTGGTGGTGATATTGAAGTCTTCATTTAATTATTCAGCTTTAATTCCAGCGTGAGATTCCTTCCTATAGCTGTGTTGGGATTAACAGTAGGGTCTTGCCAGAGAGAAGTCGTTCCAGTCAATTGTGAGGGAGACGGGTTGATTCTTAGAAAATCTGGGCAGTTTGTGGACAGCCACGGGTTATCTCTTTTTCATGGTGCCTTCACTTCCAGGTCTGGGACTACTATCCGATATTATGCATACCTTATAATTGCTGAGTTTATAGATTTCTGTTGCAAATCAGTATTGAAATGTCTGTAATCTGATGAAATGCTTAAAGTATATCATTATAGTTCAGTTCTGAGTACTTGTCTTCCTAGTTCAGTTATGCTATTACTCAGAAATTGTGTAAGGCAACTTCTATTTGTAAATCTGAGTGCATTCATTGAAATCGGATTATAAATTCTGTCCATCCTTAGCATTTCTCTGTTTAGTGGACAAATCTGAATATATTGTTGAATATCGCTATTGTTTTGCTCTCAAACTGGGCTGGCATAAGCCTGTTAACTGCAATCAGCAATTGGTATCTCTAAATTTCAGTTAATAGTGGAAGATTTGTTATGTAAGCTGGATATCAGGTTTACTGAGATAATTTCTATATATGAATCTCGATATAATGCATGCATTAACATGATATGAGTTTGTCAAAATGGGACATCTGACAAACTGAATTAATCGCAAAACTAAACCATCCGGGAAGGGGATATTACATTGCCGTTGCATCCCCATGATCCCATCGGGTTCTCCACTCCCAAATCCTTGATTACAATGAGGGGGTGACAAGGAATTGGGATATAACTCTTGAGTGTGCTAACTTAGATGTTTTTACTGCACAACTTGCCAAAAATCTCTTTAGATGAGGCACCTTCTACATATGACATGGCTAGTAGAAATGGCATTGTAACTTATTAGAGGTTGAACTATTTTTTTGATCTATAATATGTATTAAACTTTAATTTTGATTTATATATGATGGAAATCACTAATATGCTCAACAAATTTAGTAATATGTGTGTTTTTGAAGAACAATTTTTAAAAATCATATATTTTAAAATGTTTTATGAAATTTCCAATTTTTTTTTCGAGTTTTTGACAAGTCCTAAGATTTTAAAGTTTTTGGGTTTGTCGAGTTATTACTAAGTTCAAGTTTTTCAACTATGATGGTGATTTCACTAATTACTATTGCTCTACAATGCCTTAAGCTTGCCTTAAGCTTCTTTTCTTTATAATGTTCTAGTTTTCCCTCTTTCTTCTCCCCATGTGAACTCCACATTGCTCTCACTGCCTCATAAATTTCCAAAATTGATAGTTGGTTCTCAATCCATGCACATTAGTGAGCATGAAAGAAGATAAAGTACACCAAGGAGAAAAATAAAAAATGCAAAGGCTGGGAGTGGTAGCAGAGCTGTGAATTTCCTTTTTGTTTGATTTAAACTTGCTTTGGTGCAAGAAAGGAGGTGGCGAGTAGGGAGGAGAGAAAAAGAAACTATGTAAATGATTCTTTCTAAGTTTCTATTAAACCTTTGTGTAATATCCCCATTTTGAGAAAAATTGATTTGTGAGCATTTAACTCAATTTTTGAGTTTTCCCATAAGCTTCTTGATGAGTTGAGGAGATCTCCAAACTTCTTGGGGTGCTTTGGGTGGTTAGTAGTGACTTTGGTTCTTGGAAATGAGCTCAGTAGGTAGTGTGGATCAATATGACACTTTCAAAAGTGACTTCCGACTTTTGGTGGCTTCTCCAATCCTCTTGGAGTAGCCTATTTTTAATAAGTCACCCAATTTGCTCTAATCATCATCCTGCATCTCTAGTATCATCTTTGTGTGATCAAAATTTGATTCTAATGCCATTTCAATGCTTTCTGTAACTCGGGTAAAATAATTTAAATGTTCACTTAAGGTTCTAATGTTAAATATTTAAATGACAACTTAAATGTAATATCTTGTTGAAAAGGTGATAGAGTACTGATTTAAAAGTGGATGCTTAAGAGTGATAAGGGGGGGAGGTGGGGGGATGCAAAGGGTTTGTACATGAAATGAATTATTATAATTTTAAATTGTATTTTTCCATCCAAAAAGCAATATAAGGAGGTGTTGGGACTCATTTTGAGGATAGACATGTAAATGATATTGTTAAGCAATTGACATGAACCTAAGTTCTTCCAAATATTTTGAGGACGAAAACCCTCTCAATATTTTTTGTTTCAAGGACAAAAACTCCCCTAGATGGATTGGTGTGATTTCAAAACCTCCTATATATACTTATTTATGCCTAGGATATCACCCAGGCCGACTTAGATAAACCCATATAAGCCCTAGGCCGACCTAACTAACTAAAATATAATATAATAATGATAACATGACTTAATTAGGAGTTAAGGTAGCCAAGCCAACTACTCATAACCCGATACACACTATAGGGGTAAGGGCATAACATAATTTGGGGGTTTGAAGGGGCGACGTGGTTCCAGGGAAACTTGGTAACATAGAAAGTAAATGCTAAAAGCAATTCTATCAAACCTTTGGTTAAATTTCATTATTATTTGTATAAGAATTTGAGATTTAGTTCCTATGAAAAGAATGTAAAGTTTGAATTCTAATTTTGTCCTAAATCGTGGAACTACAACATTGACATTGAGATGGTTCAACAATGAGTATATAGCAATAAATGATAGGCTAAAATCTCAAATAACAGGCAATGGCAACTCGGTACAACCAGTCCAATGATCAGATCTCAAACTAGTAGGTATGTAAGCTGAAATGTTTAGTAAGAAAATTAGCAATTGAACTCAATCTAGTGTATTAGTGCAGATGAACCATTAACTTTGAGCAATTTATACAGATTGCCACCGATCAACAAACAAACACAACAAATGAAGTGTAATTTGATTTAAAATATCAATTGCCACATAACAAGCTCATCATATAATGCAGTTTTGGATTGCTATTTTTATAAACCATTAGAACACAAATTAAAGATGGTGCATAGTATTAAATGAAATTAATATAAAAATTTTAACTGTATAGTGGGTACAAGTGCAACATATGGTAGTGGTATATTGCCTCAAATTTGTTGCAACATATGATAATTTCTTCCAAATTCGTCCATAAAATTACATCCAACAAATTGAGGGTGTATGTCCCCAATATGCTATCCAATCCAACAGGGTTTTCATACTCTAGATCACGCTACCAAGGGTTTCCGTCATTGAAGGCTTGAAATTGAAAGTTGAATTCATGATAATGATAATGGATTTCAAAGGAGGGCACTATCTTTTTCCTTTATAGGCATTACAAATTTGGGCTCTTAATTTATTTTATTGTTTTCCTTTAAAAATAAATAAATAAATAAAATACTTTTTTAATAATTAAATACATAAAGCCAAAAGCCTCATTTAAACAGCCTCTAAAGTTGGCCAAATAAAACAATAATTGGACCCAAAAGTGACCAAATCTATCAAGCTTGAGAAGAGGACTTGGCTTTAAATGATTAATTATTTATAGTCCATAGGGTTGAGATCAAATAGTTAAAGCATTGCGTTCATTTTGGAGACCCAAAATGAAATCCCCAAAGTGACATCTAAAGTGAAATTCTAAGTGGTGACTCTTTGTCTTCTATTGTTTAGCTTCTAGTGGTAATTTCCAAGTTGTTGCTCTTAAGGAGCTATGTATTGTATTGCTCATAACAAGCTAAGTATTTTTATTAGTTGGCTTAAATGCTTGTTTGAGTCATTTTATATGTTCTTTTTGTATAGACGTACCCAAAATGAATCCACCCCCCAAAAATTTGCCATACTTGTTGGCATTTAAATTCGCACCTCTGGAATACGGATTTGAAACAGACAGCTATGCACAGATAAACTGCTCTTCAAATTAGGAGGGGAAGCTCCCTCTTGCTGATGGTGTTCAAGAAAGTAAACTAAAACTAAGTTACCTATCTTTTTGATCAACTAAGAGCACAAGGTTTATAAAACTCAAGCGTCGTAACTGAGATTTTCTGATTTAGAACTTCAACTACGACTAACCTACTCTAAAGACGTTTCTAAGTTCTCAAGTAAACACAAAGCAAGAGAATTTAGAAATGGACAAGGATTGATTCTCTGACAAAATACTTAGATAAACTTTCCTTTCAACACGCATCTACTTACGTTCAATGCAACTTGAAATTAAAGATCATATAAGCATAACACAATAACGAAAATTTGAGACATTATATCAGGGCAAAATAGGCTCAAGACTTTATTTCTCAAACTTCTGGAACAAAAATTACACTAAACACATACACTGAACAATACTTGCATCTAAAGAGGCATGCAATTTGCTCTTACACAAAGTGAACTGACACTGAATAACAACTTGCTGCATTATAAGCTTGCAATTTGCTATCACAATAACCGTTAAAGAAAATAATGAGCAAAGGCTCATATTTATAGGCAAGCAGAGGAGTAGGGAACCCTAAAATCTCCTTGCTTTTTACAACTAGGGCTTGCTCAACAAGCAAGCTTTATTTTTAAATCTAAAAAGAAGATAACATCTAACACCTAAGAAAGCAGGAAAAGCAAGAAATGCCAACTGTTACAATTTATCTTCTTTCTCTTCTTCAAAGAATGGATAAGAATTGTTCCAAGAATAGAAAGAAAGCAGAAAGAAAGCTTCTAGAAGAAAGCTGCTTTAAATCTTGATCACATTCGCCAAAAGCTGGAAACTATGTCTCTGTCAGGTGCATTGATACTATCTAAGGCAATATTCTGATTCTTCAAGATCTCCTTGCCTTCTTAGAGAATCTTTCACTTCTTCAACTATTTTATGAGTTATATTATTCAAAAACATCGCTGCCCCAAAAGATGACTCACTAATTGATAACTTGGCGACTCTACAACTTTATGCTTTTGACACTTCTCTTGATTTCCAACAAAAGAGTATTGCACAACTCTTTTTCGATACCTTCCCTTTTTTCTCATATCACACCCCTTCACGCTCTTCAACTGAGATGGTGAAGTTTTTTGTCCATGGTGTTATTTGAAAAGCACTTCTCAACATCGTCTGGCCTGTGGCTGCGAGATACAATACTGACTTGGTTCTAAATCCGATGGGAGAGTACTGTATGCTAAGAAACTTGAATTTTGACAGTAAACTCAACTATATTCAGACAAGTTTTGCACAACTTTCTAAATTTAGAATGCTGGTTTTTCTTCTTCAAACAGACAAATTTGTGGAAATTTTTCTGAGATATGGGTTTTTCTCAGAATTTCGTTGCAAGAAGACCCAAATCATCCGTTTTTGAAAAGTTTGAGTGTAGATTGAAAAAGCAACAAACCCTAATTTCTTCAATTTTTTACCGAAAAAGTTGGCATCTGGGTTTTGTTCAAAAGACAATTTGGAATGAACCCAGTTGATTAGATTTGAAAAATACCGAGGTCTGATTGAAAGAGCAGCAAACCCTCGAATCTGAAATTTTCTTAAAGAAACTGTGATATGGGTTTTCTTTAGAAGATCGTTCCAAGAGGACCCAAATGATCAAAATTTGCAAACCTTGAAGATTTCACTGACATGCAAGGAAAAAGCAGCTGCTGCAACTAGATAAATTTCCTCAAATTTTTTTTAGAAGAATGAGATGAAACCCAGATGGCTGAAAATTGAAATCCTTGACCTTCTCTTTCAAAAATTTGTAAAGCAAGGTCTTATATTGCTGGTCTGAAAATTATTCTTGAAAATCAGCAACCTTGAGCTCTTGAATCTTGAAAGAAAAGGGTGAAGCCACAAAAGTGGTTTTCAATTGAAGTGAGGAAGGAAAACTCATAGAAAATGAATGCATGGCTAAAAAATGATTTTAGGGGTTCGTACAAACCTATTGGTTCGACCGAACCCATTAGGGGTTTGCTAGAACCCAAGTTCGTCCGAACCCTCCTAATACTTTCCCGCCAAAAAAGCCATCAAAACCCCTTATAGAAGGGGGGTTCGAATGAACCCTGGTTCAAGTGAAACCCCTTTATTCCTCATCCCCTCCCCGAGACACAAAAAAACTTGAATTTTGGCACTTTGGAGCTTGGGTTGAGGATGAAAATGGAGGAATCTTCACAAACCCAACTTGAATAAGGTAGTCCTCTAATGAGCTATCCAACGAATATAGTTTTAATATGTTTTGGTTTTATTATGTATTTGTTTTTAGTTTTATTAAACATAGGTTTTTCATCAAAAATGAAGGTCTCTGTTCTGTACATGTGGAAAAATAGTAGATTATCAAACTTTTTTTTTGAAAAATATGAGTGCACCGGATATTGAAGTCCTTGATCCAACAAAAAAAAAAAAATTTTGATACACACAAAAAAAGTTACACGTTATACTATCATGCTATGTCTGAATTGTAATTGGTTTGACTTGAAACTTGATTAAAGAAAAAATATTCAATAAAAACTATCTAACCAAGTGGAAGCACTAGATATCGAGTTACAAATCTAAATTGAAAGAATTAGAATTTTATCCTTCATGGAAAACAAGTTATGCATTATACGGTGTGCATCACTTTTTAAAAATGTTGTTTTTTGAAAAAAACCTGTTTTGTGGGAGATGGAAAAAGAAGTGCAATCTGATTCAAAAATTTGAAAAAAATATTTTTAGAATCTACAAACAAAATTTGACGAGACTCTAGTTTTCATCATCTTCAAATTCTTCATGGTTTAGCCGCTATAGGTGCCCGAATGTGAAGATTTAGTTTTAAAAAATAATTTCAATGTCCAGTTTGGCCAAAAATTGTAAACCACTATTGTGGGATCACCCAAAACTTCAAAGTTGTCGCTCCACCTTTCAACTTGGACGCCACCTGCAAAAAATAATGAAATTTGAATGATAAAAGCCTCTTAAATAAACTCTAGGCTTGAGATAACTCTACTTTCTTTTCGCTTTTATCTTCAAAACCCTAAAATCAGCCTGTGCATTGAACTTGGACATTCATGTTCATCTTGCAATTTGAAAATTTTAGCTAAGGCAAGATAACTTGGGCGCCCTTCTTGGCTAGAGGCACCAACTTCTCCTAGAGTAAACCATTTTTCTGAGTTTTTCAACTTTTCTCAATTTTGAACACCTGTTTGACCTTCAATCTCTACTTTCTAGGTTGATCCAATGGATGAGCTGGATGATTCATCGCAAAGCCTGACTGATTCTGAGAAGATCACCCTGGAGGCACTTCTAGCTAAAAACTTTGTTTGATCCTTCAAAATCATGAGTGCACATCTCCTTTTAGGGCACTGAACCTTCACAGTGTTGGCCATTTTTGCATGATTTTCAAGTTCTTCATTTCCCTTTGATCTTCTGATGAAATCTCGATTTCGGAAGCTACATTGATTCGATTGACTGATCGTCTAATTCATTGGATAGCTTGGCTGAATCCGAAGAGATGATCTTGGAGACTTTATCAACAAATTCTATCATTTTAAGCTTCAAAACTTTGGGTGCCCTTTCTCTTCAGGGGCACCCATTTTCACTAGACTTAGAAACTTTTTCAATATTTCATCAATTCTTCTCATATTCGTTGCAGAGCTGAGGAGATTTTGAGAGGGGTCTTCTGGAGGTCACTTTGTCAAAAAGTTGAATTTGATGCATCAAAAGCTTGGGCGCCCCTAGCAAGTTGGGTTGCCCAACTTCACTAGAGTTAGTCATTTTTTAGTATTTTCTTTTTTACTTCCGACTTTAGCTCTTAACTCTTGTCAGATCTTCTGTTCCGCCTCCTGTATCTGACGACTGCCACTTTGGATTGACGAGCTGATGGTCTCGTTGGAAAGCTTGATCAATTCTGAAGAAGTCATGTTACAAGCTTCACTGGCAAAATCATCCGTTTGAGCCCTCAAAAACTTAAGTGCCTTCCTCCTCTAGGGGCGCCCATTTGCTCCAAACTTAGAATATTTTCATTCGATTTTCATCTTTAAATTTGAACCTTCATTCTATATCTTCAGCTCGATCTGGATTTGTCGTAGATTGATAAGTCAGACGCTCTAACGAAGACATCCGTTGCGAAGCTAACTGAATTTTGAAGAGATTGATCCCATCTGCAAACCCTGACTGCTGAGTTAGGCCCCTCAAAAAACTGGGCGCCCTTGGGCACCTGGGGCACTGGAAATTCCCAGACTTAGAATGTTTTTTGTGATTTTCCATGATTTGCATTCTGTCTTCTGGTTGAAACCTCTCCGTTTGATCTCGAATTCCGGCTGACTGAATGATCTAATGATGACGTGGTCAGACTCGCTGCGGAGCTAAGAAGAATCTGAACAACTTTGCCTGGGAGCTCAAACCCTAATTTTATCATTTGATGCCCTAAAAAGATGGGCGCCTATCTCCTCCTGGGGCGCCCATGGCTAGCAAACTTAGTCAAAATTCTTCAGATTTCACCTTCTTCCTCGTTCATCATGCATGTACATCATCTCACCTCCTGTCCAATGCTTGAGTGTTGAATCTGATGCCTGACAGCCGACTGACCTCCATTGATGACTTCAGAGCTCCTAAAATGCTTCTAAAAAAGCATAAAAGACCCACTAGGGAAAAACTAATCTTTTTGAGATTCTAACTACACCAGCTTGATATGGAAGTATTTTGAGCCAATCAAAATCAGTTTGGACCTTGGCGGACAAACTTTCTATTTTTAGAAAATTTTGCCAGTATCCATTTCAAAAGAAACCCATAAAAGTTACTATTTTGAGAAATTTTCTAAAAATAGCAGTTTTCCTAAAAAGTAGGGATGAAAAACTGAGATATGAGTTTTGTAGATTAGGTCGCTCTGAGCAAACCCAGATCGTCAGATTTTGGAAATTTCACATTTTAACCCCTCATGCAAGACATGAAAACCCAAATTTTGACCTTTTTGACAAATTTGACAAGACTTTTACTCATTTCTTCATAATGCCTAAGTTTAGCAAAAATTTTAATTTTGGGGTACAACAATACCGACATACCAAAACCCTTGTTCTAGTAATTGAACGTATTAACAAATAGATTTATTGCTGCAATATTTTGCTAATTATGTATTTGACTATTATTAAGCAACAACAAATGTTGTAACAGTTGGAGAAATCGTTATTAGATCAACAATTTTCTTTTGCATTTAAAATAGGCAACTCCCTTGTATGATAGGGATTTTTGGTGTACTTTTAACCTTAAAGTACAAAAGGAAAGGAGAACTTAGAAAAGGGGAAACAATGGAGAAATCCTAAACAAGTTGATACAAAGCATTAAGATTGATTTCTCAGAAATATCAAAATAAAGTTTGAACAAACATTATCATGCAAAATAAAACTCAAAGTTTTCTATCTTCCACAATAAGTTCATGCAGGTTATTAGCACACAATTGTATAGGAAATTTTACAACTAAAAGGAAAAAAAAAAGAGTACAACTTGACTAAGAGAAGATCTGTTCATAGCAAAAACTTCCAGCACAAAGTTAAGAAAATATTTGCCTTTTCTCCTTCAATATTGCTAGATGTATTTGGATTTAATAAAAAAAGGCTAATTCTATTAGTTTGCTTTAATAAGCAAAGGCTAATTCTATTAATTTGCTTTAATAAACAAAGGCTAATTCCAAATATTCTTCCAAATATTTTGGATTATGATATATCGCCTTTTGATTTTCATCCTTGTCTTCAATATCCTTTAATTCTATGGCCATGAATAGCATTTTTTCTTCACAGCTTTCCACCTCATAGTCACTAGAAGAATCATTATCTTTGTAAGAGTATAAGCTCTTCTTAAAGTTTTTATTGTTTCTATAATACTTATTATTTTTTCCTCCTTCTTTGTCTTATACTCCTCTTCTTCACTATCACTACTATAAGAATAAGGACATGCTTTTGCATAATGTCCAATTTTACCACAAGTAAAGCATTTGAAAGGTAATTTACCTTTGTATTTTCCTAACCCTTTCTTTAGTTTCCTCACAAAATTTGCTTCTTCATCATTTGTCGCACTATTATTTTTTACTTTCTTCTCCTTTGATTTCTTAGACACTTTGAATGCAACCTCCTTTTGTAGTTGTGTATCTCTCCCAATTCTCATCTCATAAGCAGTTAAAATTTCATGCAATTCATCCATTGTTAGGGTGTCCAAGTCCTTCATTTCTTCTATTGTCGATACTTTGGGATCAAATTTTAATGGGAGGGATCTCAAAACCTTTTGCACTATAGCTGATTCCTTTACTTCCTCTCCAATGCCCTGAATGGTGTTGACTGTTTTATCTACACGCAAGAAGAATCCATCAACATTCTCCTCTTCTCTCATTCTAAGACTTTCAAAATTGCTTCTATGAGCTTGCAATTTGGCTCCCTTCACTTTCTTGTCTCCCTCATAGGTGTGCTTCAACTTGTCCCAAACATCTTTGGCGGATTTGTAATGCATTATTTTCACAAGTTCTGATTCAGTTAATGCACACAAGATTGCATTCTTGGCTTTAGCATTATTTTCACTTGCCTTCTTTTCCATTGAATCTGTTGGAGGAGTTGATGGAGCTTTATGTCTATTTACCACTGATTGCCATATGTCAAATCCTAGAGCATTTATATAAGTTTCCATTCTTAAACTCCAAAATGCATAATTTTTCCCATCAAACAATGGAGCCTTATTGGAAGAGAATCCTTCTTGTCCACTTATTTGTGCTCTTTAGATCTTCCTTCTAGTTTGTTAGACTAATTTGAAGGAGTCGACTTTGATACCAATTGTTGCATAGACGGTTGTCGTTGCACCAAAAGATCGACTTGTTAATGCTCAATACAACCGTTAGAGTTAATGAATCCACAGGAGGCGGTTAAGCCATGTCACAAACCCAAGCGTTATGTTGCACAACACAAGGAGACCAAGGGCGCACACCTTGCAACAATTCCCCCCACCCCCCCCGCGCAAGCGAGGGGTTCGAACCCATGACCTAGGCTCCGATACCAATTGATGAGGACACGATTATACTGAGAAGGGGAATGAATCAGTATAATACAATTTTACTTTTTCAAACTTAATTAACCACAACAATAACAACCATGGAAGATCTCACAAGTAAGAACACAAGAACACCAAAATTTATGTGGAAACCCTTACGGGAGAAAACCATGGTACAAAATAATGTATTTATATAATAATTACTGATTACAACTTTTGTAGGTACCAACCTACAGGAGACACCAATCCCCTAGACTGAGCACCAACTCAGTGAGAGTCACCAAACTCTTCTTTAGCAAGGCACCGACCTTTATTTGATTTGTGAGCACCAACCTCTACAGTATGATAGATGTATATGCAAACTTCCTATTCAAATTTTCTCCACGAATCTGCTCATACCCTTGTTGAAGTCTTCATAATACTCTTTCACAAATCATGCATAATGCATAAGTTTGTTCCAAAGTCTTCACAAAAAGAGTCTCATAAATCTGCTCATAAATTTGATCTATATATCTGCTGTAACCTCTTCTTAATTCCTCCCTTCATGCACATAAATAATCCTTCTTATGCTGCTCATAAGTCTGCTGTAGCATATCCTTTTAATTCTGCCATAAATCAATCTTCACACTTGCGTGAAGATTTTGATTTGCTCTCAAATCTGATTTAGATCTGCTCAGCAAATCTTCAACTATCTGACCATAAATGATATTGCATTATTCTTCAAGTGCATTAATTATTTCTTTTTATTCCACAACTACTACACACTTTTTCCTCACATTACAAAAGAGCATTTTATGCATGCTTGAACAGCCACGGTCTTCACGAAGGAATGCATCCTTTCATTAAGAAATTTCAACCTTTACTAATCACACTTCATATTTAACATGAATAAGACAAATTTTGGTCCTATTATATGAAGCGCTTCATACATATATCTCCTAAATAATCTGCCTTCTAATATTTGATCGCTGCCATTTAATTATTTTATTGTAATTGCTCCTCATCACATTTTGTATTATTAACGAACTCTTGTCATGTTATGAGATTTGTCTTTTCTCCTATTTGTCTTTATTCACTTTTGTCTTATATGCTGCATTTTTTTAATTAGTTGAAGTGCTGCATTAATGAATCGCTAGCTTTTAATGATCATTGCTCCTCATTCATTTCTTGCTGTTCTTCATAATATAAACACTGCTCTTCATAGTATAATCGTTTGCTTTTCATATATGCTATTCATAAAATTAATTATGGCATATTACACTTGGATGATTGAATTTTTATTTATATATATCTTGGAACATCAGCCATCATAGGATATAGTAATTTTATTTTTATTTCTCCAATTCACTTTAAAATATATTTTCTTTCACACGTCAGCCCAACTCCAAAGCATAGTTGGCCAGCATAGGAATGAAGTGTGTCTTGCATAATCATACAGTTTCAACCTTCACACGATTTTTTCCATTATTTGACATCAATGACAATATATTCAATGACGACCTTGTCCACTTTTGACATAAATGACAACATTTCCAACAGTTGGAAATTACCATGTTGATTGTATTTCTAGGTACTTTCTCTCTCTAACTTGATCATTAGTCATTAGTTGTAAATATTTTCTTGTATTTGGTTTTCTTGTCTTTCATATTTGTTTAGCATGGAACTCTAGATATATTTTTGTTGCTTTCTTATGCAATGGCTTTAGTCAATGCAAATTTTAATTCTAGGTACTTTCTCTCTCTAACTTGATCATTAGTCATTAGTTGTAAATATTTTCTTGTATTTGGTTTTCTTGTCTTTCATATTTGTTTAGCATGGAACTCTAGATATATTTTTGTTGCTTTCTTATGCAATGGCTTTAGTCAATGCAAATTTTAAACTCAATTTCATTGTTATTGATTGCCTTCTTGTTAGCATTTTAGTTTGTTCTTTTTTGGCCAACACAAAACAAAACAGCACATACAACAGAGCCTTTTTACAAATTATATGTGAAAGCTCTTTGAGATCTAACTAAACCTAAAACTAACCCTAGACTAAAGTTATAAACAAAATCTAGAAGTATGCACACCATACAAGTTTTCAATAGGGGGCTTTGCGTAAATGCAAATTACTAATTGATTATGTTTCTGCCTTTGATGCAATCTACATGCCAGATTGTTAGCAATCAAATCTTCTTGTGAGTTTCTCATATATAGAGGGTAAAATAATTCAAGCACAAATTAATAAACTCAACTGCCTATTGGCTAAAGTAGAGACCAACATTTCGTTGCAACACAATTATATTGGATTAAAAATAAAAGAATACTTATGACTAGATAAAGAGGTGATCAATATTCACATCAACGGGAGATCCTTTATAAATTAATTATTAAATGATTTCATAAAGCAAATCACTAAAAAAGATTCAAACCCACAATTTAGAAAGATTGGTTTAACCCATTCAAAGCTCAACAAATGTGATCTCCTTTCAATTTACTTGATGACATTATAAGCATGCAATCACTAAATAATACAACTACAATTAAATAATAGCTTTTGCAGCAAAAGTCCGACTTTAACTTTATTGGCAAGTTATGTGCTCAAAGCACTTACTTATAAGCTCTTTAGGTAGCTTTTAGGGATTAAAGAATATTAATTATATATACCAAAAAATATCGATTTAACGCAATCCTATCCCTATCTGCAGAAAAAGTAGAAATAAAAGTACTTTAAAGCAAACTAATGCTAAAAGCCTAAAACAATAATAAAATAAAAGGTCTAATAATAGGCTCATATCTGTCATGCAAAAATAGCAATTGTTGACAATGTTAGTTGCTCGATGTGGCTGTTGTGAAAATAAAAACTAAGATTTTTAAAAATCTAAAGCAACTTTTGTTGATGTTTAGCAGCTTCGGGCTCATTCTTCCAGCCTCTTGTGACTACATTTATTTGTGATAATTAATGTGAAGGGACGCTTCACATGGCAACAATGTAATTCTCATTTTGGCCGACCTACCTTGTATTCTCATCTTGGCCGACCTAGATCTTGAAGAGGTGCGACCTCTCTATTGATATGTATTTATAGGAGGTCATTTCCACTCCATTGGACATCAAACAAGTTCGATTACTTCCTACAAGCAAGTGTGAATTCTATTAAGAGAAACTCCTTCTATCAAGTGCGAATTTCTTCTAGGGCAGATTGCAAATCCATTGAAGAGCATATTTTTGTTCAAGGAAGAGCAGATTGTTATTTGTTATTGCAGCCATTGCTGGTGCTGAATATTGGCCTTGTATTAGGCCTCATTGTAAAGAGACTTGTTACCATTGCTCATATATATAAGAGATATATTTGTTGTTGGGTTTTTCTCCCTCAAGAGGAGGGTTTTCCCAGGGTATCTGCTGTGTTATTGTGTCTGATTTTAAATTAATATTTTGTGCATTAAATTTGATCATAAAACTAACATGGTATCATAGCAGGTTTAGATCTGATCAGATTTGTCCAAGCAATTCTAAGCAGATTCAAATGCAGACCTTGAGACGAACTTCATCATATTTGTTGCGAGCAGTATTCAGATAGTCTTGAAGACTTCTAAGGTTTTCAATCCTTAACATGTTAGAAGGCTACATAGATAATGGTTCGACGAAATTGCAAGGCGTGAATATTTCTGAAGATATTAGCCTTTCTCTTGGAGTCTATCATTCAAGAAATTTCTTTACTGCTAGCATTTTCCAGGTCTTACAAGAGACCTACAGTCAGGCTGTACAGACTTGATGAGGAGTCGTTTTCTACTTTGGCTAATGCGCTTGTGTTGAGAGTGGTATTCTTTAATACTTGGGGTGGCTAGGGTAATGGCACCCTTGAACATTCTTTCTTGAGTGGAGAAAAGGATACTTGGAGATAGGAGTCAAAATTTGTGTAGTCACAACCTGCTAATAAATCTATAGTAGATTTCTAGTTCTTTACTTCAGCTTACGGTTGTGTGCCTGAAGGAGAGTATGTGGATGATCCTGCATCTAATATGTCTTGCGTGCTGTATTACTCTGTTTCTGAGTTAAGATGGGCCTGTGAGAGGAGAAACAATTTTCTGTGCAATGTGAAGATTGTGGTGTACCAATAGAAAGAGATAAGTATTTTTGTTTGTACCCTTGAAATTATTTTTCATCTAAGTTGTAATTCAGTTTGCTGAGTTGTGCAAATCTGACATTGTTTATTTGAACATGTGTGTTTAGAAAGAGATCATGGTTTCTCTTGAATAGTGATCACTAAGATAAGATCCTTTGGAGTCACAAATTACTCCTTGCAAGCTAGTTCATGCAAATTGTGAAGATCTCTGAGTGTGACTCTAAGATGAAAGGAGAACTACAACTTCGTTGTGATAGGATGGTCACATCAATAACATTCTATTTGTGCATGGGCTATGATGGTGCCTTGAGAGGCCTGATTCTATGTTGTATATGTTGGCTGCATAATGTGTCCGAGAAATCTGAGTTGAGCAGATTGTCTCTTGTTGTGCTGAGATTAACTCTTTCGAGAGGAGTAAAAGATGGAAGAAAGATATATCAAGATCAATAAAGATAAGTTCTATTACTTCTTTACTTTTGATCTTTTGATATTTTGCTTCTTATATATAATCTATTATTATTATTATTAATCCTTTAAAATGTAGATTGGATCGAGAAGCAAATGAATGATAAATTATTTATCTGTGATTATTTAAGGAGATTTTGATAAGATAAGTATTTCATGTTCATGAATTCCTTATGTAGTTATTAATTTGTGCTATAACATTGAGATAGTAAATCATGTATGCTTCTAGCATTAGTATTTCTCTTTAGAATAGCTGAGTTCTACAAACTAGTAGTAATCTCTCCTTAATGTCTTTAGGACGGACCAAGAAGCGTAAGAGATTGCTTTCAAGAAGAGCTTAATGCATCTTGTAGGCTGAAGTATGGAGACTTGATCAAGCTTGTAGCCATGGGTCTGAGTTGATGACTGGAGACATCTCTCGAAGACGAAGATCCTATTCAAATTGTCATTGTGTTCAGTTCTTTGAAGGAGAGGTTTTGAGGCTCGAGTTGAGAGCATGATCGGGAAAAGGATTGAGGTCCTGAGACCTATCAATGATAAGATTTCACTTTCGATGAATTTCTTTGCAATCTCTGAGGCAGGTATCAAGAGGGAGTTCTGTGACTCATTGAGATGAAGTGTAGGTTGCGGTATTGCAAGGCCAATGCTAAAGTCCTTGAAAGACCTCTTCAACTGCTGAGATCAAAATTGCACAAGACAATCATCTGGATTTGATATTGGTAGCTCCGCAAACCTATTCAGAATAGAGTAATCTACTATGAGGTCGAGGAGGTCTACCCTGAACTCTCTACTATACCAAAGGTGTGCACTGAGGCAAGTGTTGCAGGCAATCTTGGACGAAGAGGTCAGAAGGTTGATGCAAGTGCTTGAAGATTCAAAGGGAGCCTACTGAACCTGAAGAAGATGGTAATCTAGTTGATCTTGGTTCTTTATGTTGATTTAATTCTTACTGAAGAAGATCATCTCATTATCAATGCAAGGAGGAGTTAGCTTCTGAATTTGAAATGAAGGATCTTGGTTACATTACGTCCTTGGTTTAGAAAGAGTGACAAAGGCTTATTGAGTTCATTTTGAGTCAAGGGAAGTACACTATTGACATTCTGAAGAGTTTTGGTCCATGTCTACACCTATGGAGACCAACTTGCAGAAGATGAAAGAGGCTGCAACTAGTTTAGACTTGGTGGATCCTACGATGTACATATAGTTGATTGGGTCCTTGATGTATCTTGTTAACACTAGACCAAATATCTGTTATGCTGTGAGTGCACTTAGTCAGTTCATGTGTGAACCAAGACAAATACATCTTGTTGTAGCAAAACATATCCTGAGATACTTGCGTGGCACAGTTGGATATGGGTTGAGATATTCTTCATATGTGGACTTGGAGCTGCATGGTTTTACTTATTTTGATTAGGCAGGGAATGTCACTAATCGGAAAAGCACCTCTGGATGTTGCTTCAGTTTAGGATCTGCTATGATTTCCTGGTGCAGTAGGAAGCAGTCATCTGTAGCATTGAGTACAGAGGCAGAGTATATTGCAGCTTGTATGGCAACTTGGGAAGCAATGTGGCTTCATAAGCTCCTTGCAAGATTGTTTGGACAATTAATGGAGCCTACTATCATCCATTGTGATAACCAAACATGTGTTAAGCCTTCTGTCAATCCTGTGTTTCATGACAAAACCAAGCATGTTGAGATCAAATACCACTATATCAGAGATATGGTATTGAGGAAAGCTATACAGTTGAGGTATATGAACATTGATAAGCAGACGACATACATTCTCACTAAGCCTCCTTCCAGTATAAAGTTTGTGTACTTTCGAGATAAGCTTGGAATGGTGGAGAATACAGCCTTAACTGAGAAAGAGTCTCAGTATCAATGATCCTCATTAATTAGTTCTTCTCTGTGAGAGAAGTTCGAGGTGAAATCCCTTGATTAATGAGTTCTTCTTTGTAAGAGAAGTTCAAGGTGAAATCCCTTGAT
>VDFB02080205.1:26713-192753 GCA_007258455.2 Sequoia sempervirens
GAAGGTGTAGTACCCCTCTGTTTATGCTTATGTTTTCTGTTGACACTTTTTCATACTGTTTGACTTATGTTGTTTTGTTGGATACTTGGATCGCTGATTTTGAGCGATGATGGATTATTTTGTGACATGATGATACTTTGTGTGATGTTTATTGTTTTCAGACATGATATGATTTAGTGAAGATGTTTACTTTTAGTTGTTTATGGATATGCACATGTTTATGATGGACTAACAACATTTACTGAGTCAGTTTTTTGTGAGTGTATTGGTGTGGAGAACAGAATCGCATCACTCGCTTGCGAGTGCCCTGCGATATCTGTGATTTTCTCTGCACGGTGTGCCTGATTACTGTTATATATATATATATACATGTATGCATATTGTTTGCTCGGTTGCAGGATTGCAGGTACATGACACCGACTCCACCTGTGTAATCAGGTCTGAGCGTGTCAAGACTCAACGGAAATGTTGATCGAGAGATAGTAGTTAGGTTTATCCTAGTCCAGTCTCTAATCCTTAGTATTAGTACATGTCAGTTTTCAGTTTGGGTCATAGGTTGTACTATATTTTCTGTTGGTTAAATCGTTTTTGAAAGATAAATATTGGTTAATTTTAAATGTTAATTATTGTGTTTTATTTATTGTTATTTAATTAATATTTAAATATGATTGAAATTTATTTACTTGATTATTTAATACATTAGTTAGTTTATTTAGTAAAATAGTTGGTCTTGAAAAGATTTAACTATTTTAATTAAATTAATTAATTAATTAGATTAAATGATTAAGTGCATAAATTATATTGTGTTTAAATAGATTAGAAATTAAAATAAAATAATATGCATGTAAATTAAATTGTGTTTGGAAAATTGATTTTTAGTATTTAAATTAGAAAAATAAAAATTAAATAAGTTGCATGTGATTTGAAAGAAAATTGATTTCAAATTTTAAATTTAATAGATTAATTAAATTACATGCAAATATTTGAATGGCAAAACTGCTGAGAGGTGGAGAAGATATTTTCTCAACAACTTCTCGACAAGTGTGTGAGTGCCATAATTGCAAAAGGTTGTTGAGATTTTCTTACGGAGGTTATTGTGGATCTCGGGAAAAATTGACAGAGGCTATTCAATTGCCTCGGGGAAATTTTTCTGGGCACGGGCAAAAGATTTTTTACTGTGCAAATTTTAACATTTTTTCTTAGGATTTGTTATCTCCCTGTGTTGGTGGTATTTCTTTGTGGGAGATTCTTGGTGGAAAATCTTGTGTGTTTGTAGAAGAAGTTTTGGAGCTCTGTGTGTTACGGGCAAAGAAGGATCCTATCTTCTATAGGAAAAATATCAAGTTACAGACAATCTTCTTGATACAGGTATTTTTCTTTTTTAAATTTGATCATTTTTTTTGTTAAAAGGAACTTGAAAAAAGAATAAGTTTTATTTTTTTTTAAATCTGTTGTAGAAAAACATGCTGTTGAAATTTTGAGAATTTCTGTAAACATTTTAGAATAAAGATTAGGGAAAATGACTTTTTAGAGAAGAATTTTACTGTGTATTGATTGGAAATTTCTTTGAGAAATAAGCAGTTAAAAAGATTAAATTTTCCAACTTTATTATAAGAAATCTCTGAGGAAAGAAAAATATTGGTTAAACACATAAATTTTCCAGATTCACAGTAGAAAATTATGTAGAATGCATTTTCCTAATAACTGTATTTATTTCTATACTGTTGAAAATTTGTGCATATACATATATTTATATATATAGATATATATATGCACAAATAAATATTTGTGAATTTTATTTCTACTGTTATTCGAAATCTGGATTGCGGAATTTCGTATTAATTCGAAATGGAGTTTTAAAGCCGGAAATGTCAAATTCCGTGCGAATTTTATTTAACAAATTTCGGTTATAAAAAAAAAAATATTATAGAGAGGGTTGCAGGGGGCTACCCCCACGGCCGACCCCATTGGGGAGCCGGTGGTGAGGGCAGCGCCCAACGCGGCCTTCACAGGCAGCGCCGGCGCTGCCCAACACAGCCGCGCCCTCCATGGAGGGTTCGGCTGTGGGAAAGCAGCCGAGCCCTGTCTCATATTACTTTTAACACTGTTAAAACATTAAATCGCTTTGTTTAATAATTTCGACTTTAATTTAATTTGTATCTTATGATACTTATATAGCATATATGTATAAATACATATATATGTTATTATTAAAACTTTGTGTAATGTATAAATATATAATGAATAAAATTCTTGTTTAGAAGAAAAATTGACATAGTTAAATATATATATTTGTATATTAATTAAATAGAATTTATTTGTTTATAGTAAATGGTTTATAAAATATTGTTTAATATTGCAAATTAAAATGAATATTTTATAATGAAATATTATAATGGAAGAAAATGAAAATTGCAGTGTAATATGTATGTTAGTGGAATTGAGGGAAATAGAGATTTTATCATTAGATAATTTAATTTATAATTTAAAATTTTCTTTGATTGATTAGATTTAATAAATCCGAAAAGTAGACAAATAATTTTGATTTGCTTCTTTTGACTTTAATTTTTGAATGGGGCGAAATGGCATAGTTCATAGATTTCTTTTCAAAGACTTCCAGACCAGTTGTAAATGTGGGGTATTGGGATTATTAAGTTGAGTTTTGTTAAACTAAGGGTTTGTATATGGCATTACTTGGTGGTTTGACACCTGTGTTGTGAACATTGATTGTTGGTCGTATTATCGTGATTGGTCTTTTATGATGTTTTGGATTATATGTACACTTTACAAACCTTAGTCAGAGAATCTTGATTCCTATGTTATGTTTAGGGGAGTGGCTATTTGTAAGGGCCGACACACAAAGTGGTGTCAGGGTAACTTACAAATAGTTAGTAACTTAGTGAAAATTAAAGTACACATTAGATAGTTTAAAACTTGTAATAAGATGCTTATGCCTCTCTTATGACTCTTGAGCTTCATTAGTCATGAGTATAAGATGAGAAGGCCTGGAATGGCAAAATCGGTGTCTCGTTTCCTTAAGGGACATTCGATTCCGCAACTATATGCAATAGGGGTCGAGTTTCGTAAGAGGTTACCAGGGTAACCCAAGGATTGGGGGCCGGAACCTAGGAAGAAACACCAGGGTAACCATTGCATCGTTGTGATGACACTCCACCTAGAATAACAGTTAAACCCTGTGTATTGTACTTCAAATCAATTGTCAAAATCTTGAAGCAATGTAACCAATAGTTTGTATGTACTAGTGTCTAGGGTTAGTAGATTTGGTCTAGGTAGCCTTATTACTATCTCCTAGCACGGGGGGTGGACCTACGGGTACCACATGGTTGGGTGGAACGTGCACCTTACTCCGTTGGGTCCCCAGTTTGTTCGTTGCATAGAGCGCTTCATGGATGGAGAGCTCGCACATGGATTCCTTCTGTACTTCATCATTGTATATTGTAAACTTGTAATGTAAAAATATCCCTCAATTGTATAAGAGGTGATCAATGTAATTGTAATGTATTTGTTATATGTACTACCTCATCAGATGGATGAGTAATGTAATATCATATCAATGCAATGAATGGAAACGTATTTGTACTTTATTATATCTTGAATGGGAATTTAAATCATTTTGCAATGTTTATTTTATGTTATGAATTATTAAGTGCAATGCGAAATACTTAAGTCGCTTATGGAAAACTTAAAGTAGTGTAACGTCGTTTAACCTAAGAATGTATGCAACTAATTAACTTATAATTAAACTTTAAAAAAAAAATTATTACACTTTTATATCACTTTTGCAACATTCTTAGGTTATTAAGACGGGGCATTACAGTGCACTGAGGCAAGTGTTGCAGGCAATCTTGGACGAAGAGGTCAGAAGGTTGATGCAAGTGCTTGAAGATTCAAAGGGAGCCTACTGAACCTGAAGAAGATGGTAATCTAGTTGATCTTGGTTCTTTATGTTGATTTAATTCTTACTGAAGAAGATCATCTCATTATCAATGCAAGGAGGAGTTAGCTTCTGAATTTGAAATGAAGGATCTTGGTTACATTACGTCCTTGGTTTAGAAAGAGTGACAAAGGCTTATTGAGTTCATTTTGAGTCAAGGGAAGTACACTATTGACATTCTGAAGAGTTTTGGTCCATGTCTACACCTATGGAGACCAACTTGCAGAAGATGAAAGAGGCTGCAACTAGTTTAGACTTGGTGGATCCTACGATGTACATATAGTTGATTGGGTCCTTGATGTATCTTGTTAACACTAGACCAAATATCTGTTATGCTGTGAGTGCACTTAGTCAGTTCATGTGTGAACCAAGACAAATACATCTTGTTGTAGCAAAACATATCCTGAGATACTTGCGTGGCACAGTTGGATATGGGTTGAGATATTCTTCATATGTGGACTTGGAGCTGCATGGTTTTACTTATTTTGATTAGGCAGGGAATGTCACTAATCGGAAAAGCACCTCTGGATGTTGCTTCAGTTTAGGATCTGCTATGATTTCCTGGTGCAGTAGGAAGCAGTCATCTGTAGCATTGAGTACAGAGGCAGAGTATATTGCAGCTTGTATGGCAACTTGGGAAGCAATGTGGCTTCATAAGCTCCTTGCAAGATTGTTTGGACAATTAATGGAGCCTACTATCATCCATTGTGATAACCAAACATGTGTTAAGCCTTCTGTCAATCCTGTGTTTCATGACAAAACCAAGCATGTTGAGATCAAATACCACTATATCAGAGATATGGTATTGAGGAAAGCTATACAGTTGAGGTATATGAACATTGATAAGCAGACGACATACATTCTCACTAAGCCTCCTTCCAGTATAAAGTTTGTGTACTTTCGAGATAAGCTTGGAATGGTGGAGAATACAGCCTTAACTGAGAAAGAGTCTCAGTATCAATGATCCTCATTAATTAGTTCTTCTCTGTGAGAGAAGTTCGAGGTGAAATCCCTTGATTAATGAGTTCTTCTTTGTAAGAGAAGTTCAAGGTGAAATCCCTTGATTCCACCCTCTGGGAGAGCCTTGGTGGATGTCGTGTGTGTGACTCCATGACAACATCACATGAGAGAGTCTGTGATGATTCCTCTTGTACTTGTGTTTTCACCCTTTAGGAGAGCCATGGTGAAAGTCATGTTGAGGTGACAACATCATGCAAGTGAGGAACACTTGTACATACCATACGTGGTTGTAGCCATTATGGTTGATAGCATGATGAGGTGATATTGTTTCCTTTCCACATATGGTTGTAGCCATTGTGGTTGACATCATGATGAGGTGATGTGTCTTATGCAGCTGGAAGTATTTCTCCCTAGCTGAGAGGGAGTGTTGACGTTTAGTAGCTTCGGGCTCATTCTTCCAGCCTCTTGTGACTACATTTATTTGTGATAATTAATGTGAAGGGACGCTTCACATGGCAACAATGTAATTCTCATTTTGGCCGACCTAGATCTTGAAGAGGTGTGACCTCTCTATTGATATGTATTTATAGGAGATCATTTCCACTCCATTGGACATCAAACAAGTTTGATTCCTTCCTACAAGCAAGTGCAAATTCTATCAAGAGCAGCTCCTTCTATCAAGTGCGAATTTCTTCTAGGGCAGATTGCAAATCCATTGAAGAGCATATTTGTGTTCAAGGAAGAGCAGATTGTTATCTGTTATTGCAGCCATTGCTGGTGCTGAATATTGGCCTTGTATTAGGCCTCATTGTAAAGAGACTTGTCGCCATTGCTCATATATATAAGAGATATATTTGTTGTTGGGTTTTTCTCTCTCAAGAAGAGGGTTTTCCCAGCGTATTTGTTGTGTTATTGTGTCTGATTTTAAATTAATTTTTTGTGCATTAAATCTGATCATAAAACTAACAACTTTGAGTTGAAAACTTGTCAAATCCTTAGAAATTTTTCTTGGAGCCTCTAAAAATTGTTGAAGTCGCACAAACTTGGAATTGATGATTATTTTTCCAACACCAAGATGATGGCCAAATTGCTCCCCATAGGACTCTTTCTTCCATCTTCAGATCAAGTATATTAATATGAGTAAGAAGGGTATCACAGACTTATGTGAGGCTTGTCTTGGACCTTTTAACACATTTTCATGCAACTCTGTAATTGAGAAATATTTCTTTTTTCTGTTTGTGACATTTGAAAGGTCTAAAATTGAATATGTACCTTGCTAGAAATGGAAAAACAACGCTTGGAAGTAGAATTTGGAATAGCAGCTAAGTTGTCAAATTGGAATTGGGTATGGTTATCAGTACAACAATTTTTTGGGGGGTTAGATATGTTTTGGGCACATCTAGACAAAAAAAATATAAAAATCATAAATATATACATATTTGTAGCTTAAAAAGAGGAATTAAATTCATAATACCACATATCTTATATATGCTAAACAAAACCACCATAAATATTACAAATTTTGAAATAAAATATGTCAATTCAATATCAAATTGTCAAATTTGGATGTCATAATAGATAATCATTGCTCAATATTAGAATTAGTAATTAGCATCATAGGGGTCGTCATTAAGACCAACATCATTGTCATTGACATTAGATGATATAGGTAGATTAGAAGAACCACACACAACCCCATTGCCACTTGTAGTAAGAGTATGTTGGCTACACGACTCAAAAAAGTAAAGATTGTGCAACAATAGATATATCCAAGTTGGTTGTATCATTGTTTAGGAATGTGGTCAACTACAATTAAATCAAGCACTTAGCAGCATAAAATATTAAAATGAAAAAAAGCTTGTTTGTGGAGGTTGGTTTGAGCTTGCTATGGCAACCAAGCAGCATAGGGTATGTTGTATGTTGTGTAGGAAAACTTTCAAGTAGAAGAGGAAACTATTTTGTATTTGCATCTTTGTTCATCATTGCTATTTCAGTTGCATTCACGTAAAACTAGGAAATGAATGAAATGCTGATGTTTAGTTTTTTTTTGGTGGTCAATAACTTAAATTTTTTTTGGTTGAAGTCGACACCTACATCTAGAATTTTGATGAAATCACACTGGAATTGCCATGTCATAGTTACAATTTTCTCAGGTTTGTTTGCTATTGACTGGCAACGTTTGGGATGCAAAACTCTTGAACCCCATTTGAATCCACAAAGGTTTAGAATTTGAGTCCAATCTTGGGATGTTTCATACTTGGAATCAACCTACTTTCCTGGTGATTTAGCAACATACAATAATAGTTATAGGTAATGAGAATATGAAGAATAAGATGAGGTTTATGCTGAAGCACTTCATCTACAACAACTTTGAAAATCCTTCACTATGGTGCCTCAAATCAGACTTCAAACTTGCAGTAATTAGATAAATATATCTTATTTTTGCTATGAACAGTAGATGGAATTGTTTGCCAAGTTTGAAATGGTGTCATCCTTAATATTGAGACACCTCATGCTTTCTTTTTCCTTTAAAGATGGTGGAGAAAGTAAGTGGCTAAGCCAAGGAAAAACTACTCCAACTTAAGTTATTTGACCTCCTTGTTTGAGGCAGAGTCTCATAATGCACTTGCCTTGTTTTGAGACACCAATGAAACTTTATGTTGGCACAACGACTACAAAATGGTGCTTAATGAGACTACCTTTTCTTCTTTCAATGCTACAAACAACTCCCTAAGGTATTTACCACCGTTTTATGTCTTTGGCATGTTTTATGACACATTTTCCACCTTTCTTCAACTTAGTGGAATTTCACATTGGCTCTGCCACTAAAAAATAATACCTGAATGACTTAAGTTGTATTTTTTCCATATTTGTGTGTGCTTTTATAAGGTTTTTGCCTTGTTTCATGGCTTTAGGTGGAACTTTACTTGGCCCAACCACTTCCAAATCGTACCTTATTTCATTTTCTTATTTCATGAGAAAATCCTAGATGCTTTTCACTAAGGACCTTGACAATGTTTTAGCAGGGTTTCAACTTGTCATTGCCACATGATTCATGCACCATTTAACACTATTTTTTTTTCCCTTTTGAACATGTTTTCCTACACATCTTGCTACTTTGTGACATAAATTTGAGACGGCAATGCCACTCCAAAATGGCACCAAAGTTTGATTTTAATTGTCTTTATGTGTAGGCGGAGCTTAGTTGGTTTTTTCCATCTTTCCAATATTTGGGTGGAGTTTTGAGATGATTCAACCACTTAAAAATTGTGCTCTATGTTTTTAAATTATTCCCTGAAGATTAAGGTCATGTTTTATAAGGATTATGTCGTCCAAAGGTGTGCCTTGACTGAGACATATGATAATGTGAACTTGTTGGTGTAATTAATTATTTAATTACACTTTAGCATAAGTTTACTTAGGAAAATTTCATTTCCTAGGTTAATTATTATTTAATTCTTATCTTATTTTATTGAGCTGTCTTTTTGCTCAAGATAAGATTAGGGTTGTCTTTTCCTCCTTTATTGCATCATTGTTTTTTTGAAGGCTTTTGTATTATTTGTAAAACAATTACATTCAATAATCAATTATTCTAATTTTTGCTTGCACAAGTTTGCTCTAAGGGTTTACAGATTTTGTTCTGAATATCTGTTGCATGTGATAGGTGATTGCTTGCAGGTGATTCTTGGGGACTGTGAAGTTGGTTTTTCAACTGTTTGTGATCTGAAAATATTCTCACAACTTATTTTTATGTGCAAGGGTTTGAAGTCAGGTTGATTTTTGGTAGATCTAGGGGTAGCCTAATTTTTTGTGCATTTTTGGGCCAAATGAACGTCGCCATCGCGATTAGAGCGTCCAAAAACCCCAGAAACGCCTTTTGTTTCGTTGATTTAGGCGAAAGTTGAAAAAAAGGCAAAAAAAATAGCCCCAAGGCTGTATGGCCCCAGGGCACGATCTCCGAGGCAGATTTCATCAAAAAAAAATTAAATTTTAAAAAAAAATCAAAGTTTTTTTGGAAATTCTTACTCCACCCATTATAAATCAGGTCGCCGCCCGAGCGCCACCAAGCGGCCACCAGCCACCAGTGGCGGCCACCGCTTCCTCCACCAGTGTGCCGCCCACACCGGCGGCTCAGGGTCCCGCTCCGTCGGCAGTCAACTAACCGCCACCACTAGTTTTAGCCCCCGTGCCGATCCATTGGTCACATCCGGGTCCGGGAGCCAATGCCCAAACCCGCCGAGTGGTCAGTCCCCAGCCGGCGGTCACATCGGCGACCGGGCGAGCCAACTACAGGGTGTTAGATTCTTTAAAACCAGCCCCTGAGCGCGCAGTCACATGCAGGACTTGGAGCTAAAGGCAAAGGAGCTCAGTTTTTGCACCTGCTTAGTCTGGAAGTGCCCTTTTACAAGGCTTTTTTTCAGTTTTCCATAACTTTTGCAAACATAGTCAGTTTTTTGAAAACGAGATATCGTCGGAAAGCTGATTCCGAACACTTCGCAGTGGTGGTGGTATAATTTTCTGATTTTTCTATTTTGATGCCTTTTTCGCCTGTCAAAGCCAAAAGTTGTTGTTTTCACTCCGAGAGGCATAACTTTTGCATCCTGGCTCTGTTTTTCGAAAACAAATAGGCGTTGGAAAGCTAGTTTCGTCCTCTTCTCAGATCTTAGACCTGATTTTTGTAGAATTTTCTCCACGTATCTGATATTTTTGTCAGAACTCAGCCTTTACTTTTTGAGTTATTTTCTTGGGAAACTTGTAATCAAGGGTTTTTTTTTAGATCAAAGAGGAATATTTTTTTATTTGAGAGTATATACTGCTGTTTTTCTATCATGGATTTACATAACATTGCACCCCTTACCCCATTCAACTATTTTGGTTGGAAAAAACAAATGGAGATTCACTTGAACCTACATGGGTGCTACTGAAAAGAGAAAATGGTTTAATAGGTGTGATGAAGCTTATGGTACATTATGTCTATCTCTTTCATCTGACCTTATTTTTCACATTGAGTCTTGCACACCCCAATGAGATCTGGATTACTTTAGAGTCTTTGTTTGGGAAGCAGGATACTATGAGAGGGTTCCAGTTAGAGAATGAGCTTATTGGCTTAAATCCTAGGGATTTTGACAACATCCAGGAGTTTTTCACCAAACTCAAGTCTCTTAGATTACAGTTGTCACAGTGTGGTGTTCAGAAAGAAGACTCTCAGTTGATATTGTCCATTCTTTCAAAGCTTGGACCAGATTATTCAGTTTTTGTATCTACCTTTTATGCCACTATGGATGCACTTGGTACGAGATTCACTATGCCATCTCTTGATGACTTTGCTTCATCTCTCACTCGAGAGCAAGCTAAGTTAGCTAGCATGGGCACGGTGAAACCTTTTTCCTCTTCACAGGCATTTATTCCATCACAGGAGCCCAGAGATCAGAAGGCTTCTACAAGCAAATGTAAGAAACAGAAACAAAAGGATTCCAAACCTCATGAGCAGAAAAAGGAGTCCTCAGATTCATCCTCCTCTTCTAAGGGGAAATCATCCCGGAAGGAGAAGGGTCCATGTGCATATTGCAAGAGGGAAGACATGCAGAACATAATTGTTACAAGAAGGACATTGATGAGCTGAAACATCTTCTTTAGAAACATCAGATTGATTTGCCTTCTAGGATGTCTACATCATCTTATTCTCCTCATTCTTCTTCTTCAAAGCAACATAACACAAACATAGTTGGTTTACATACTTCCTCAGATATGAAGGGACATGCTCTTTGTGCTTCTTCAGGTATTGGATCAGGGAGATGGCTTCTAGATTCAGGAGCATCTCATCATATGGCATCTTCATAGTCTATGTTCACTTCCTTTGAGTCGTGCACTATGTCTCCCATTTTGATGGGAAACAACACTTACATGAGTGTTACAGGGAAGGGGTCTATTAGTTTTGGGGATCACTCCTTTCAGGATGTCTTGTGTGTCCCTCACTTGACAAACAACCTTCTTTCCATTTATTAGATCACACATGGAGGCACTGGGAGATTTGTGGAGTTCACACCTTATTCAGTTATCATCAGAGACTTGGAGAGTAGAGCAATTATTGCTATTGGGATAGTGGATCACTCATCTCGGTTGTATTCCTTCACTGATTTTGCTACTGGTGGTGCTTTTGTTTCTACAGTTGTTCCTCACACTTCAAGTGTGCATCATCATTCAGAGGAGAGATTTGGCTTCTTGAACATTGGTGTTCTCACTTCAGATCCTGTTCTCGAGCCTTCCATTCCATCTCCTCCTCCTGTTGCTTCTTTTGTTTCAATGCAACAGGATCTAGTTGATCATACATCTTTGAAGATTTCTATTGAGTCTTCACTTACTTCGGCTTCTTCATTTGTTGAGGTCACACCTGCTTCTTTGGAGACATCTTGGGCTACAACTACTTCACCTTCAGAGATTGCTTTCATTCGGCTTTGTTGTCGGGACTCATATTTGCATAATAAATTGCTTCTCACTAAGTTGCACTTATGGGGGGGTGTTGGTGTAATTAATTATTTAATTACACTTTAGCATAAGTTTACTTAGGCAAATTTCATTCCTAGGTTAATTATTATTTAATTCTTATCTTATCTTATTGAACTGTCTTTTTGCTCAAGATAAGATTAGGGTTGTCTTTTCTTGCTTTATTGCATCATTTCCTTTTTGAAGGATTTTGTATTATTTGTAAAACAATTACATTCAATAATCAATTATTCTGATTTTTGCTTGCACAAGTTTGCTCTGAGGGTTTACAGATTTTGTTTTGAATATCTGTTGCATGTGATAGGTGATTGCTTGTAGGTGATTCTTGGGGACTGTGAAGTTGGTTTTTCAACTTCTACATAACCTTAGGTAGAGATTTCTCATTTTATTGCTTTGTTTGCTAACTATCGGTTGAACTTTAGAGGGTATAGCAGAGGAAAACATGTGCCTAGTTTCCTTGCAATTGTATTCCAACTTTTACTCCATACATGCCTTCACTTTTTTTACTGCTCTGTTTATGTCCTTGTTCAGCTTCTTTGCTCTTTCTTCATTGATTTGCCCCAATATCTTCATCATTTGTTGCTTGTTTGTTCTTGAGCTTCATTTTTACTCCCTATCAGACTCAAGGTTATGATCCTTACCCTACAAAAAGTGTTATTACAAAATACCAAGACATTTGTAGATTGATAGAACACTATCACTGAACTTGACTTGACACACAAATCATGATAAATTAATGACATAAATGGTACAAACATCAAATTTTGTATGGGTACCAATACTTCTTAGGGTCATTAATAAAAAGTTAGGCCCTTCAATGAAAACTAAAGATATCGTTTACACCTTTACATTTTTTGGGAGACTAGACTTTTTGGATTGAATTGGACTAAAAGAAAAGAGCCCACTGAAAAGAAATGCAATAAAAATGCTTTTTCCCTTCCATAAATTGAAAAGGTTATGCTTCCAAAAATCAGTACAAACATTGATGGGAATATTTTGTGAAATGTTAGAAATCACGTTTTATAATTAACCTTGAAATTAATATATAAATCAGTCGAAGAAGAATATGAACCTCCAGGCCTAGATGCCAAAACTAGAGAGCGTGATTTAGACATAGAAGGATAACATGTGCTTCCATGTGGTGGTTGTGAAAGAGGATGAAGCTTATGAAGCTATTTCGCATTAAACTTCAAGTGTAGACCATGAAGGTTAAAAATATTTTTCATCTTTTTTTCTAAAATGAAATTGATTTCCAAGGTAACAGTGCATTTGAGATTAAGACTTGTTAGCATCTACAATCATACCCGTTGGTCTGGTTATATTAAAGTAGGGAATTTTGGGTGACTTGGCAATGTAAATTTGAGTTTGCTAAAGCGAATAAATACATTGATGAAATAGAATTTGATGCAGTGGCACTTATGTGTGAGGTTTTTTTTTTTTAAATATTAAGTACGTACATGTGAGATAGAGATGCAAACTTCTTTAGAAGTGTTATCACCTGAAATTGCACCCTGTTGAACCCGATGTTCAACACCTCAGTGTAACATGGGAAAACCTTTAAAGATGTGGGTTTCTCGTAAACAGAGGTCAACCTCCGGAGAAGGCCAGCTTCCTTTGGTGTCACATAAACTATTGATTTTGTAAAGGGAAAAGGTAGAAGGAGAAAAACACTAAAAGTAATGAAAACACTATCTCTATGGTGATGCACCGAATTTACTAAGAAGACAGATAACACAGTTTACACACAATTTCAGTCAATGAAAGAAGCTTAGTTGTACACAACTCAATCACGTACGTTTTCTGCATAAATATTTCATGAAAAGGTTCATATGGCTACACTCCTAGAAAGAAAGAATAACTTCACAACTAGAGAATACTGCGTTTTGAACACATCTCACAACTTGCAAAATACATATTGCTCTAAAGAAAGGTGTTGAGACAAGACATAACCACTAGGAATCATTCAGTTTCACAAGTAGTTTCATCAATTATACGAATGCACACAATTTTAATAGAGAGATTGAAAAGGTAAAGCGCTTATACTCATTGATTTCAATGGTGAAACACTGATATACATGCCTGTTATGAGTTACAAAACATAGCCTCTCTTCTGCAAAGAACTCCATGAGTTACAAAAACAAAAAAGCACCAGGTAAGAACTGTCTACAAAAAAGGAAAAAAATGCCATATATACAAAAGACCTAGCACCTAGGGCTTACAAAAAATATCTGCGTTCATAAAGATCTGCCCCTAGATCTTTTGGATGAAGTTAATGTTGCGTCCCCGCTGTCCATGTCGGTGTGGAGTCGCTCCAGGAATGGCCTCCTTGATCTTTTGCGACACATTTAATGTGCCAACCTCTGGCCCCGTGTTCACTTCGAACCTCTCTGAAGAGCTGTCTCGAATCCCCTGGAGCATTATCATTAATGTCTATCTGCCCTTGCCAGTAGCGATCTCAGTTGTCACCGTGACTCACGGTTCTACTTACCGATGACACCTCCTGGATATCGAATTGATTCATCGCTTGATTCTCAGAGCAGGTCCACGTTGCTTATGTTCCGCTGATCTTCTTCACAAGGGTCAAACTGCCACGGCTCCTTGTAGCTTCCTCTGGTTGGTCGAGCAGATGCCACACAAGCTTCTTCAGGTGGTCAAAAACTCTTCATCAGAATCGCATATTGGTGAGACACTAGACGTGTCTCGCTGATGCGATTATGCCCCTCGGCAGTTATCGGCGTAGCTCACAACTGTCGGCAAGAGCTCATAGCGAGTTGCAATAGTCATGCCAATGTCAAAAATTGTCGCCCAAACTATCGCTGTCGGCCAGAGGTCTCACTGAAGCCTATAACAGATCCATCGCTATTGGCAAGACACCACCAAGTCGGCGGGACTTCATAGCGAACTCCTCCATTCTCCCCGAGCTCACTATATTTCGGCAAGACCCTACATGGGTCGGCAAGATGTTACACCGAGGCATTTCATTTCGGCGAGACCTCGCCCAATTGGTGAGACCTTTCATCAATGGCAAAACACTATACCGAGACCCTTCATTCTTCGGCAGGACCTCATGCCTTCGCCGAGACATCATGGCGACTCTACTTTCCTTTGCGTCGAGCTCACATTCTTTCGGTAAGAGGTCATTGGGTCGGTGAGACATCTTGGCGAATCCATTCCGCTTCGGCAAGTCCACCTTCGGTCGGTGAGACATTACACTGATTGAACCTTCTGTCAGCAAGTGCAACCTCCTCGACAAGACATCGCCCTATCGGCTAGACGATATACTGATGTTAAATTCTCTTGGCAAGCTTGCTTTATCTTGGCAAGACCCTACCTGGTCGGCGAGACCTCATATCGAGCTCAAAATTTTCGCCGAGACCTCCGCTTGGTCGTCGAGACATCATGACGAACTCCTTTCTTTCACCGAGAGCATACCTCATTTCGGGGAGACATCGCTTGGTCGGTGAGACCTCATAGCGAGGTCTTCATTCTCCCCGAGCTCCTTCATTTGTTGGGGAGACATCGCTATATCGGCAAGACTTTGTGCTGAAGGAAAAACCTTCGGTGAGACCATTAGTAGTCGGCCAGACATCTCAGCGAGCTCCACCTTTTCCTTGTCGCCGGGACCTCACCGTGTCGGTAAGACATCTCCCCAAAACCACGACTTCATACTGAAGGCACCACTTTGTCGGCAGGACTTTCTTTATTCGGCCAGACTTCATGCCGAAGGCTCCATCTCCTGGCGAGTGTGGACCCTCTTTCGGGGAGACTTCCCTCGTTCATCGAGACATCACACCAAGGGCATTTCATTTCGGCAAGACCTTTCCCTGTTGGTGAGACCTTTCATCGATGACACCTCCCTTTGCTGAGACTTCCATCTTTCGTCCAGACCTCACGGCGAATAAAAAATTTATACCGAAGGCACCAAACATTCAGTGAGACATCTTGGGTCGCCGAGACATTACAGCGAGGCCGACCTTTTGTCCCCATTGACATCTCTTTTCGCCGAGACCTCCTGCCGTCGCCAAGACATTATAGAGAACTCCCTTCTTTCGCCGAGACTTCTTCTTGTCGGCCAGACCTCTCCCCGATGACACCCTTCTTTCGGCGACGCTAGCCTTGTGCACAAGGGTCGGCGTGACTTCAGCAGTCGGGGAGACATATAAAAACCAACGGCGAATAAAAATTCTGGCCGACCGGTGGATCCTGAATGAATATAAAACACTACCAGTCGGCAAGACATCTGAAAAGTCCCATCGACTTTCTTCCTCAGGAGTTTTATGTCGAATCTAACTGAAGAGAAGCTTTCCAATAGACTTCCTTGTGAAATATCCTCAGGTGCATGATCCAACTCTTGATGCAAATGTCCCATTTGGCCTTCAAGAACACCTGAAACATAGATTGCCTTGCCTAATTGAGGCCGTAGGTGAAAATTGGGTAACAAGAAGAAATAAACAACAGTAGTCATTCCTAAATACATTAGTTTTCTAGTAAATTAGTTTTGTTTTAGTTTTATCAATGATATTTTGTAGTAAATTAGTTTTGTTTTATTTTTAGTAATGATATTTTCACTAAATGAGTTTTATTTTAGAGATTTTAATTTTTTAGTAATGATATTTTTCATAAACTAGTTTTATTTTAGAGATATTAATTATTAATACATTTTTCATTAAATTAGTTTTTCTTTAGTTTACTAATGACGTTTTGTAGCAAATTAGTTTTGATTTATTTTTATTAATGATATTTTTTTAGTAAATGACTTTTGTTTTAGAGATGTTAATTTATTTATTTATTTTTATGGGTAAGCGTTACCAAATTTTATGGTGGTCACTCCCAATTGTATTTTTTGGTTTGGTGGGTTGTTATGTGTTTGAAAACCCAACAGGTCATTTCATGATAGTTCTTTATTGGGTGTAGGCCACGTTGACATTCACCTCACGCCCATAATTGTAACAAGTACCTAACATGCAACAAATACCATTCTATTGATCCACTTATAAATGAATAGTATTGCACACCTTCATAGTCATTATGACTAGACAAAACTTCCATGGTTGCATTCATAAGAAAGAAATTTATATTCATAATAAGGTAACACAAACCATTGGATCTGCTTATTATCACTCTATCATAGCAGTTATCACATTCATAGAATCAAAGCATGATAACAAAAAGTTTATTAAAGTTGAGATACAAATCATTTACATCTTAACCAGTAAATTGGAAATTAGATTCCAAATTGAAATAAAGTGATTAAGAAAAACCTCCTCCATCCTTTCTCCTTAATCTGAAGCGAAAGAGGGTAGAGGGAGAGAGAGAGAACATCATTGAGGTGATTTCCGCCCTACCACGAAGCCATAGGCTTCCCCGTGCTACCCCACAAAGGGAGACCGACCCATCACGAAGCGTCTAGCTATCAGTGGCCAACATGTGTGGAATCTATGCAACTATGGAGTAACTAAACACATGCCACCTACTAATGCCCCATGCAAAAATATCTAGGCATATGCCCCTTACCCATATGTGACTATTTAATTCAAGAGTTCTTACTTATCTGAATTAAAAGCTTTGGCCAAACCATTTATCTGTTATTGATCCCTCGGGTCTATCCTGGTAGTCACATAGCACCTTTACACATGTTATAGTTTTAGTACTTTTAGTATCGTTGTTAAGGAAACAAAAAGTTGGTAGAAGAATTTATTATTAGGGCTTAAGTCTTTAAATAAAGTAGTTCAATGTATATATTCCATCTCTACTTGCTACTGGAGATTAACAATTTCTGTATTAACTATTTTTCATTGATTCATCATAAGTTCATAGTTCCAAATTTTGTACATTTTGCTAATCATATTATTTTCATAAGATAAAAGTTGTCAGATTTCAGATAGTGAACTTAACACTAGTACATGGACCCACGGATTTTCAGTTTTATACTAGTAAATTCAATTTTGTTTCTTTTAGCCTTGAGACAGAATTCACAATGTTTAGCTGGAGATGGATCAAATGCTAGCACTATATACTATTACAAGTCATGAGAAAGCTCATAACTTTACTAGCCTTCTCATGGCTATTGTAGAGCATGCTTCACTCTCATTCATCCTCTATCCAATATCCCTACCATTTCATAATAAATCCTTGTATTCCGAGAACAATTTCTGAGCTATTCATGAACAGGTATACCATCATTGCTAGATTGATTCACAATTAACAACAATTTATAACCTACCTTGACTATTGCTTGTTACAATTTCTTTGCCATAGAACCAAATCTAGTCAAGAAGAAAATTAAACTATTTAGTTGTAATCACATCTTGATGGATATGTTTATAGTCAACGAGAGAGTAAGGTATAAGATGTAAATGATAACAACAACTGGAAAGTTTGGGAGTACAAATTATACCATCTACCTCCAAATACAACTAGTTCCCTTCCTAACAACCCTTCCCATTAGGGAAAGATCTTACTCAAACATTGTTGAAGGTGAAGCCATGCTTACATCCTCGTAAATTAAGTAGATTCACAGTGTTTCCACACACAATCCCTCCCTTATCAGTTGACGTTTCTCACAAAATGGAATGAGTAAATAATTCTCCTCTACTTTGTTTTATTTCCTCTCATACTGCCTTCCATACTATGTCAAGATAGGGGCAGTTTTTCATGTGCAAGGTGTTGCTTTATTTATTTGAAAACCTCTTTACCTTTGCTAACAACTGGCTGCAACTGAATGTGTTGTCATCTTCTTCTTTTTTTACTTTATTTCTTTGGGAAGATGTGGGGCTAGCGTACCTTATTAAGGTACTATTTATTGTTTTTTTTTAAAAGGCTTGGGTCCCACTACATTATTTTATCATACCTTTTAATTAAAAGGAAATGAATATTTTTTGAATTAATACATTTTATTTGGTTATATTCTTTTTATTTGTTTTGTTCCCTCTTTCTTTCTTTTTTAATATGTATATTTTTTATTTACTTATTCATATAAATATGAATATAAAATTATTAATGGTTAATAATTTTTAATTTCTTATTGAGTTAATAAATAAATAATTAAGATATTTCGATTTACCCTTCTTAATGCAATATGCAAACTGGGGAAAAAACACTATGTGCTTGTGTGTGTGCTACTCTCACGCAAATTGCCCTTGGATGGCTAGTCTTCGCTCGCCAATGATGCTCTCTCTTTGACGAGAGTGTGTGATTGTCCAGTGACACTCCAAAATCAGGAATAATATTAGTCCATTACAATAATGAGATCCAAGCTTAGCAATTTATCCACAAGATTAACATTTCCATATTAAATTCAATCATATAGCTATAAATGAAATTATAGAAAACATACTCATAAACACCATAATTAACCTCATTCATTGTATCATTAAAATGATTACCTTTTAATGCTAACTAAAACAACTATTTTTATATCCAATGAAACAAATGGCTAATCGTTAAGACAGTTAACTTTCACATTCAATTGAATATCCATATCAACATGATACTACAAAATTTAGGGTCGGGTTTCATATTCAATTAAACATCTATATCAACATGTCAATACAAAATTTAGGGATTTAGGGTTGGGTCACAAGTAGGGTTGTACCTATTACATACATACTCAAGGGACTAGTCTCACCCTAGCGTAACACCTCTTTTCGACCCCAACTTAGCAGAATGTAAGACTTAAGGCGGGTTGGACATTGGGCTTGGTTGTAGGAATACCCTTGAGTCAATAAAAAATAGAAAAAAGAGTTCATACCTTTTTATCATCTTTGAAAAGGGTTTAGATTGAAATATTTTGATTAAGTGAAGGTCAATTTACAAAAAAATCATAACGTGATTTTAATATACCTATTACTTACATCTTTAGGGGACTAGTCTAGCCCTAACGTGACACCCTTTCCTAACCCCAACTTGGCAGAATGTAAGAACAAGGTAAGGCGGGTTGCGTGTTGTGCTTGGTTGTAGGGATACCTCTAAGTCAATAAAAAAAAAACAAGAGTTTATACATTTTTATCGTTTTTGAAAGGGGTTTAGATTGAAATATTTTGATTGATTGGCGGCTAATTGACAAAAAAACATAATGTGATTTTAGTGTACTTGTGACATACATCCTTAGGGGACTAGTTTTTCCCTAGGATGACACCCTCCCCAACCCCAACTTGGTAGAATATAAGATCAAGGTAAGGTAGGTTGGGCGTTGGTTTTTAATGTACTTGTTACATACATCTTTAAAGGACTAGTCTTGCACTAGCATGACACCCCTTTCCAACCCGAACTTGGCGGAATGTAAGACCAAGGTAGATTGCATGTTGTGCTTGGTCATAAAGATACCTTGAGTCAATAAAAAAAGAGTTCATACCTTTTCATTGTTTTTGAAAGAGGTTTAGATTGTAATATATTTTGATTTTTGGAGACTAATTTACAAAAATATTGTAATGTGATTTTAATATACCAATTACATACATACTTAGGGACCACATAGGAGGTTGTTGGAGAATTTCCACTTTTGGTGGACTTAACATGTCATTACTTTATCACTTCCACCTACATGAAGAACACTATTGTTATAAGAAGGATATTGATGAGTTGAAAAATATTCTCAAAAAGAATCACATTGATTTGACTTCATCTTGTAGGACAAAGGTAAAACTTCATCATTAGGAGGACAGGGAGATGGCTTCTAGATTCAAGAGCATCTCATCATATGGCATCTTCACATACTATATTCTCTTCATTTCAGCACTATGTCTCCTATCTTGATGGGAAACAATACATACATGAGTGTTCTGACAACACTTTTCAGGATGTCTTGTGTGTTCCTCATTTGATGATTACACCTTCTTTCAGTTGGAGACTAGAGAGATCATTGCTACTGAGGTTGTATACATAGTTTGACCCCTACTGTTGATCATCATGATCTCTATTTGAACAGTGATCATTCTCTCATCTAAATTTTGGCGTGTGGATACTTTTGGACAACATTTGGAGGAGGCTTCTTTGATCTTCAGAGGGGACCCTATCCTTGTCTTTGGATAGTGCTCTACATCTCTCTCTACTAGATGTTGGATTGTCCTCTTCAGCAGTGTGGCCTAGAACGCCTGTTTGGAGCTGTCAGCTTTCTACATCGACATGGAGACACTTGAGCATGCTTCAGAGACATTATCATACACCATCCATCTTCTTGACATCTTGCATACATTCATGGTTTTGTTTCTTCCTAAGGGGAGGAATGTTGTTCGACGAAATTGGATCATCTTCAACATTCAGTGTCGAGCTTCTACCATCATTGCAGGAGACTTAACATTAAGGGGGGGCTACTTTTTCTCTCTTCTACTTCTCTCTTATGGGGGGGTCTTTTTCCTCACATGGGGTTTTTACCTTCTCATTCTTTATTGATAGCATTTATGTTTTTGTATTTCATCTCTCTTTTGGGGAGGAGTTTTGTCCCACTAGGTTTTCTCATTTTCTCCGTTTGTGAGAGATTTCATTGCATTTGTACATGGGTACCTAACATGGCCTAGTAGCCGGGACCCATCTTTGCATCTTTGTGTCATTTGCACAATAATCCACTACTCCCTAAGTTTCACTTAAAGGGGGGTGTTGGTGTAAATAAAGTCTTGTACCTAGTTCATTCATTACTAGGGGACTTATTTACACATGTTAAGTTTACTTAGGTCATAGGAAGGGATCTTTCTAGAAGATGTTAGTTGTCATTATTTGTTATCTTATCCTTTGACAACTACTACATGTGAACCTAGGTAAGTGTGATTAGTTGTCACATGTCATATGATTAAGACACTTGTCATAATCCTATGACATCTTACATCTCACCTTGGCTATATAACCAAGGGATATCTCTCATTTGTAATCAATCACAATCATCTCATATTTATCTCTCTTCTTGTGCTTTCCATTTGGTCTATAGATCTTGGCATCCATAGCCAATTCTAACATAGGGGACTACTCTTGCCCTAGTGTGACACCCCTTCCGACCCCAAGATGGAAAAATGTAAGACCAAAGTAAGGCAGGTTGGGCGTTGACCTTGGTCGTAGGGATACCCTTGAGTCAATAAAAAAAGAAGAAAAAATAGTTCATACTTTTTTATCATATTTGAAAGGGGTTTAGATTGAAATATTTTGATTAATTGGAGGACAATTTACTAAAAAAATCATGTGATTTTAGTGCACTTGTTACATACATCTCCAGGGGATTAATCTCGTTCTTGCGTGACATTCCTTCTCGACCCCAACTTCGCAAAATGTAAGACCAAAGTAAGGCGGGTTGTGTGTTGTGCTTGGTCGTAGGAATACCCTATGTCAATAAAGAAAAAAGAAAGAGTTCATGCCTTTTTATTATCTTTGAAAAGGGTTTAAATTGGAATATATTTTGATTAATTGAAGGTCAATTTATAAAAAAATTATAATGTGATTTTAGTGTAACTGTTACATAATTACTTAGAGGGTTAGTCTCGCCCTAGCGTGACACCCCTTCCTGACCTCAAATTGACAAAATGTACGACCAAGGTAAGACGAGTTGCATGTTGTGTTTGGTAGTAGGGATACCCATGAGTCAATAAAAAAATAGAGTTCATACATTTTTATCATTTTTAAAAGGGGTTTAGATTGGAATGTTTTGATTAATTTAAATTTAATTTTCAAAAAAATCATAATGTGATTTTAGTGTACCTGTTACATACATCCCCAGGGGACTAGTTTCACCCACACATTACATTCCTTTTCGACCATAACTTGACAAAATGTAAGACCAAGGTAAGGCAAGTTGCGTGTTGTGCTTAGTCATAGGGATACCCCTGAGTCAACAAAAAAATGAAAAAATGGAGTTCATATTTTTTTATTGTTTTTAAAAGGTGTTTAGATTGGAGGCCAATTTACAAAAAAATCATAATGTGATTTTAGTGTACCTGTTAGATACATCATTAGAGTAGTCTCACCTAGCTTGACACCACTTCCCGACTCCAACTTGAGAGAATGTAAGACAAAGGTAAGGCGGGTTGCGTGTTGTGCTTGGTCGTAAAGATATTCTAAGCTAATAAAAAAGTGAGAGTTCATACTTTTTTATCGTCTTTCAAAGGAGTTTAGATTGAAATTTTTGATTAATTGGAGGCCAATTTACAAAAAAATCATAATGTGATTTTAGTGTACTTGTTACATACATCCTAAGTGGAGTAATCTCACTCTGGTGTGATGCCTTTTCTCGACTCCAACTTGGCAGAATGTAAGATCAAAGTAAGGTGGATTGTGTGTTGTGCTTGGTCGTAGGGTTACCCTAAGTTGACAAAAAAGAAAGAATTCATACATTTTTTATGGTATTTGAAAAAGGTTTATATAGGAATATATTTTTATTAATTAGAGGCCAATTTATAAAAATCTTAGTATGTGATTTTAGTGTATTTGTTACATTCTTAGGGGTTTACTCTTGCCCTAAAGTGACACCCTTTCTCGACCCCAACTTGGCAGAATATAAGACCAAGGTAAGGCAGATTGAGTGTTGTGTTTGGTCGTAGGGATACTTTGAATCAATAAAAAAAAGAATTCATACATGTTTATTATCTTTGAAAATGATTTAGATTGAAATATTTTGATTAATTGGAGGCCAATTTAGAAAAAAAAATATAATGTGATTTTTATTAGTGTTGGTAGCTTCAGGAGATGTTTTCTCCTTAATTAAGGCTGGTGGCCTACATATTACAAATTATATTTTATATTTAATGTTGATGTATCAGTAGCAGGAGGTATCTTCTAGCAACAGAGGCATCTTCTTTAAATATCTATTATGACAAGCTGGCTGACCCACATGAAATGTCTTATTTAAGATGGTTGACATGCAATAGAATCTTCGGTCAGACATGCAAGAGAATCTTTGCATGAAATGTATTTGTAACTGCTCCTAAAAATAGGCAATTGTAATGCTCCTAGTGCGTCTCCTTTTGCATGCACATGCAAGTGACGACTCCCTATTTTGGGATTGATTCTTGCTTAAGTTAAGTGGTTATTTCAAGGAGAGTTTTCCATCTACAACTGAGAATTATCTTTTGAAGAGCAGATTGAAATTAGAAAGAGGAAAACAGAGTTCTTTTGTATGCATATATCTATGAGAGATACTATTCTTATGTGGGTCAAGTTGTAAGCTGTTTGCTGCTACTTCATTCAATATATAAGAGACATATTTGTGGCTGGGTTTTTCTCCCTCGAGGAGGAGGGTTTTCCCAGGATAAATACTGTGTTCATTTGTTCTTTATGTTCATTTTTTTGCTTTCTATTAAATCTGATCCTAAAACATTAACATGGTATCAGAGCCAGGTTTTTGAAAAGACCTGATCAGATTTGGGTTGACTAAGCCTATTGTTGATTGTGTAAATCAAGACATCAAGTCTATTGTATCTTGGCCACTAGTTGTTGTGTTTGATGTGAGTTAAGTAGGTTATAGTCACTTCAGGAAGGATATATGTCTGAGCCTGTGCAGTTGCATTTTCACTATGAGTTGGTATGGTTGCTGATTATAGAGCATCATCATAAATATATCTGGCATAGGACTTCTCCCCAGGAGATACGTGAGAAGGAACTGTTGTTATAAGCAGAGTCAGCATTCAAGAGCAGAATTAATGCTTGTATGAGCAGACCTAAAGGAAAGATAAGTATTTCATGTTTGAATAATATTCATGAATTTTTATGTAGTTATTAATTCATGCTATAACATTGGGATAGTGAATCTTGTATGCTTCTAGCATTGATATTTCTTTTGGGTAGTTTAAAATATTAGTAATCTCTCTCTAAATGCTTCCAGGATGGATCGAGGGGCAAGAGGGTGATGAGAGATTGCCTAGAGAAGAAGAACTTGAGGCATCCTGTAAGGAACTCATGCCAATTGGAGAAATGATCAAGCATGGAGTCGTAGCTTGTAGCCATGGGACTGAGTTGGTGGCTGAAGACATCTCTCGAAGAGGAGAAACCTATTCAAGTTATCTTTGAGATCAGTTTCTTCGAAGAGGAGGGATTTACATTCAGAGGGAGTTTGACAATTCATCAAAAGCAACCTTGGATGAGGAGGTTAGAAGGTTGATGCAAGTACTTGGAGCTTCAGAGGGAGTTTGATCCTCATGGAGATCTGTTGTTAATGCATTTTCCTCTGAGATGGAGGAATTTGAGGTGAAAGCCCTTGTTAATGCATTTTCCTCTTAGATGAAGGAATTTGAGGTATCAGCCCTTGTTAATGCATTTCTCTTTGCGAGAGAGATTTGAGGTATCAACCCTTGTTAATGCATTTCTCTCTGCGAGAGAGATCTGAGGTATCAGCCCTTGTTAATGCATTTCTCTCTGCGAGAGAGATTTGAGGTATCAACCCTTGTTAATGCATTTCTGTCTACGAGAGAGATTTGAGGTATCAGCCCTTGTTAATGCATTTCTCTCTACGAGAGAGATTATAGGTATCAACCCTTGTTAATGCATTTCTCTCTGCAAGAGAGATTTGAGGTATCAGCCTTGGTTAATGCATTTCTCTCTGCGAGAGACTTGAGGTGAAAGCCCTTGTTTCATTCTCTTGGAGTAGCCATGGTGGACGTCATGATGAGATGACAACATCACACTGGTGCATGAATATCTGGAAAACATCTCCTTAGCTAAGAGGGAGTATTAGTGTTGGTAGCTTCAGGAGATATTTTCTCCTTAATTAAGGTTGGTGGCCTACATATTACAAATTATATTTTATATTTAATGTTGATGTATCAGCAGCAGGAGGTATCTTCTAGCAGCAAAGGCATCTTCTTTAAATAGCTATTATGACAAGCTGGTTGACCCACATGAAATGTCTTATTTAAGATGGTTGACATGCAATAGAATCTTCGGTCAAACATGCAAGAGAATCTTTGCATGAAATGTATTTGTAAATAGCTATTATGACAAGCTGGCTGACCCACATGAAATGTCTTATTTAAGATGGTTGACATGCAATAGAATCTTTGCATGAAATGTATTTGTAACTGCTCCTAAAAATAGGTAATTGTAATGCTCCTAGTGCATCTCCTTTTGCATGTACATGAAAGTGACGACTCCCTATTTTGGGATTGATTCTTGCTTACATTAAGTGGTTATTTCAAGGAGAGTTTTCCATCTACAACTGAGAATTATCTTTTGAAGAGTAGATTGAAATTAGAAAGAGGAAAACAAAGTTCTTTTGTATGCATGTATCTATGAGAGATACTATTCTTCTATGGGTCAAGTTGTAAGCTGTTTGCTGCTACTTCATTCAATATATAAGAGACATATTTGTGACTGGGTTTTTCTCCCTCGAGGAGGGTTTTCCCAGGATAAATACTATGTTCATTTTTTTGCTTTCTATTAAATATGATCCTAAAACATTAACAATTTTAATGTACCTGTTAGATACATACTTAGGGGATTAGTCTTGCCCTAGCGTGACACCCCTTCCCGACCTTAACTTGGCAGAATGCAAGACCAAGGTAAAGTAGTGTACGCCTTGTGCTTGGTAATAGGGATACTCCTAAGTCAATAAAATAAAAAAGAATAAAGTGTTCATACCTTCTTATTGTGTTTGAAATGGGTTTAGATTGTAATATTTTGATTAATTGGAGGCCAATTTACAAAAAAAAACAAACATAATGTGAGTTTAATGTACCTGTTATATACGTACTCTGAAGACTAGTTTCATCCTAGCATGACACCCCTTCCTGACTTGAAATTGGCAGAATGTAAGACCACAGTAAATCAGATTGTGTGTTGTGTTTGGTCATAAATATACCTCTGAGTAAAAAAAGGAAAAAAAAGTTCATACCTCTTTATCATTTTTGAAAGGGGTTTATATTGAAATATTTTAATTAAATGGAGGCTAATTTACAAAAAATCATAGTGTGATTTCAGCATACCTGTTACATACATCCTTTATGAACTAGTCTCGCCTTGGCATGACACTCTTTCCCAACCCCATCTTGGCAAAATGTAAGACCAAGGAAAGGCGGGTTGTGTTACGTGCTTGGTTGTAGATATATCCTAAGTCAATAAGAAAAAAGAGTTCATACATTTTTATCTTCTTTGAAAAGGATTTAAATTGAAATATTTTGTTTAATTGGAGGGTAATTTACAAAAACTTCATAATGTGATTTTAATGTATTTGTTACATACATTTTCAAGGGACTAGTCTCGCACTAGTGTTACACCCCTTCCTGACCCCAACTTGGTTGAATGTAAGACCAAGGTAAGGTGGGTTGCGTGTTGTGCTTGGTCGTAGAGATACTCTGAGTCAATAAAAAAGAAGAGTTCATACCTTTGTTATCGTCTTTGAAAGAAGTTGAGATTGGAATATATTTTGATTAATTGAAAGCCAATTTACAAAAAAAATATAATGTGAATTTAGTGTACCAATTACATACATACTTCAGGGACCATTCTCGCCCTAGCGTGACACCTCTTCTCAACCCCAACTTTGCAAAATCTAAGACCAAAGTAAGGCAGGTTGGGCATTGGGCTTGGTCATTGGGATACCGTTGAGTCAATAAAAAATAGAAGAAAAATAGTTCATACATGTTTATTGTCTTTTAAAGGGGTTTAGATTAAAATATTTTGATTAATTGAAGGCTAATTTACAAAAAAAATAAAATGATTTTAATGTTTCTGTTATATACATTTTTTGGGGACAAGTCTTGCTCGAGTGTGACACCCATTCCCCACTCCAACTTGGAAAAATGTAAGACCAAAGTAAGACGAATTGCGTGTTGTGTTTGATCGTAGAGATATCTGCGAGTCAATAAAAAATAAGAAAAAGTTCATGCCTTTTTATCGTTTTTGAAAAGGGTTTACATTGGAATATATTTTGATTAATTGAATGTCAATTTATAAAAAAAATATAATGTGATTTTAGTGTAACTATTACATACATACTCAAATGATTAGTCTCGCTCTAGTGTGACATCCTTCCCGACCCCAACTTGACACAATGTACGACCAAGATAAGGCGAATTGCATGTTGTGTTTGGTCGTAAAGATACCCGTGAGTTAATAAAGAAAAAAGAGTTCATATATTTTAATCGTTTAAATGAAAAGAGTTTAGTTTGGAATATTTTGATTAATTACAGGCTAATTTACAAAAAAATCGTTATGTGATTTTAGTGTACTTGTTACATACATCCTCAAGGGACTAGTTTCTCCCTAGGGTGAATCCCCTTCTCGACTCCAACTTGGCAAAATGTAAGATCAACGTAAATCCAGTTGTGTATTGTGTTTGGTCATAGAGATACCTCTTATTCAAAAAAAAGGAAAAAAGATTTTATAATCTTTTATCATTTTTTAAATGTGTTTAGATTGGAATATTTTGGTTATTTGGAGGCCAATTTATAAAAAAAAATCATAATGTGATTTTAGTGTACCTGTTAGATATATCATTAGGGGAGTAATCTCGCCCTAGCTTGACACAACTTTCCAACTCCAACTTGGAAGAATGTAAGACGAAGGTAAGACGGATTGCATGTTGTGTTTAGTCATAGGGATACCCTCAAGTCAATAAAAAATGGAAAAGAAAGAGTTCATAAATTGAAATATATTTTGATTAATTGGAGGCCAATCTATAAAAAAATATAATGTTATTTTAGCGTACCTATTACATACATAATTAGGGGACTAGTCTCGCCCTAGTGTGACGCCCTTTCCTGACCCCAACTTGGCAGAATGTAAGACCAAGGTAAGGCTGGTTGCGTGTTGTGTTTGGTTGTAGGGATACCCTTAAGTCAATCAAAAAAGAATAAAGAGTTCATATATTTTTATCATTTCTGAAAGGAATTTAGATTGGAATATTTTGATTAATTGGAGGCCAATTTACAAAAAAATCATAATGTGATTTTAGTGTACCTATTAGATACATCCTTAGAGGACTAGTTTCACCCTAGCGTGACACCCTTTCTCGACCCCAACTTGTCAGAATGTAGCCAAAATAAGGTAGGTTGTGTGTTGTGCATGGTCATACGGATACCCTTGAGTCAATAAAAAAATAGAGTTAATAATTTTTTATTGTTTTTGAAATGTGTTTGGATTGAAATATTTTGATTAATTGGAGGCCAATTTACAATAAAATCATAATGTGATTTTAGTGTACTTGTTAAATACATCATTCAGGGAGTAGTCTCGCCCTGGCTTGACACGACTTCTCGACCCCAACTTGGCAGAATGTAGGACCAAGGTAAGGCGGGTTACGTGTTGTGCTTGGTCATAAGGATACCTTTGAGTGAATCAAAAAAGAAGAAAGAGTTCATATATTTTTATCATTTATGAAAGGAATTTAGATTGGAATATTTTGATTAATTGTAGGCCAATTTATAAGAAAATCATAATGTGATTTTAGTGTACCTATTAGATATATCCTCAAGGGGAAAGTTTTGCCCTAGCGTGACACCCCTTCTCGACCCCAACTTGGCAGAATGTAAGACCAAGGTAAGGCGGGTTGCGTATTGTGCTTGGTCATAGGAATACCCCTGAGTTAATAAAAAATAGTAAGAGTTCATAATTTTTTATCGTTTTTGAAATGTATTTAAATTGTAATATTTTGATTAATTGGGTGCCACCTTACAAAAAAATCATAATGTGATTTCAGTGTATTTGTTAAATACATCATTAGGGGAGTAGTTTTGTCTTAGCTTGATAGGACTTCCTAACCCCAACTTGGCAAAATGTAAGAGTAAGGTAAGTCGAGTTGTGTGTTGTGCTTGGTCATAGAGATATCTTGAGTTAATAAAGAAGTGAGAGTTCATACATTTTTATCGTCTTTGAAAAGGGTTTAAATTGGAATATATTTTGATTAATTAGAGGCCAATTACAAATAAATCATAATGTGATCTTAGTGTACCTATTACATGCATACACAAAAGACTAGTCTCGCCCTAGCGTGATACTCATTCCGAACCCCAACTTGGCAGAATATAAGATCTAGGTAAGACGAGATGTGTGTTGTGCTTGGTCGTAGGGACAACCCTAAGTCAATCAAAAAACAAGTAAAAGTTCATACCTTTTTATCATTTTTGAAAAGGATTTAGATTGGAATATTTTGTTTAATTGGAGACCAATTTACAAAAAAAAACATAATGTGATTTTAGTGTACCTGTTACATACACTTTTAGGGGAATAGTCTTGCCTTAGACTGACACCTTTTCCCAACCCTAATTTGGAAAAATATAAGACCAAGGTAAGGTCGGTTGTGTGTTGTGCTTGGTCGTAGGGATACCTTTGAGTCAATAAAAAGAAGAAAGAGTTCATACAGTTTTATCCTTTTTGAAAGGGATTTAGATTGAAATATTTTGATTGATTTGAGGCTAATTTACAAAAAAATCATAATGTGATTTTAGTGTACTTCTTACATCCTTAGGGGACTAGTTTTTCCCTAGCATGACACCCTTTCCAACCCCAACTTCGCAGAATGTAAGTCCAAGGCGGGTTGGGTGTTGGTTTTGGTCATAGAAATACCCTTAAGTCAATAATAAAAAAAGAAAAAAAGAGTTAATATTTTTTTATCATCTTTTAAAAGGGTTTAGATTGGAATGTTTTGATTAATTGAAAGTCAATTTACAAAAAAATCATAATGTGATTTTAATGTAATTGTTATATAGATCTTTAGGGGACTAGTCTAGCCCTAATGTGACACCCTTTGTCAACCCCAACTTGGCAGAATGTAAGACCAAGGTAACGCGGGTTGTGTATTGTTCTTGGTCGTAGGGAAACCTCTGAATCAATAAAAAAAGAAAGAGTTCATACATTTTTATTATTTTTGAAAAGAGTTTAGATTGAAATATTTTGATTAATTGGAGGCTAATTTACAAAAAAATTATAATATGATTTTAGTGTACTTGTTACATACATCCTCAGGGGACTAGTTTTGCCCTTGCGTGACACCCTTTGCAATCCCAACTTGGCAAAATGTAGACCAAGGTAAGACAAATTGAGTGTTCGTTTTGGTCGTAAGTATACCATTGAATCAATACGAAAGAAGAAAAAAGAGTTAAAACCTTTTTATCGTCTTTCAAAGGGGTTTAAATTGGAATGTTTTACTTAATTGGAGGCAATTTATAAAAAAAATATAATGTGATTTTAGTGTACCTGTTATATACATCCTCAGTGGATTAGTCTCGTCCTGGTGTGACACCCCTTCCTGACTAGAACTTGGCAAAATGTAAAACTGAGGTAAGGTTGGTTGTGTTGTGTTTGGTTGTAGCCATACCTTGAGTTAATAAAAACGAAGAAAGATTTCATACCTTTTTATCATTTTTAAAAGTGGTTTAGATAGGAACACATTTTGATTAATTAGAGGCCAATTTACAATAAAACTCATTATGTGATTTTAGTGTTCCTGTTACATACATACTTAGGGGTCTAGTCTTGCCCTAGCATGACACCCCTTCCCGATCCCAACTTGGCAGAATATAAGACCAAGGTAAGGAAGATTGAGTGTTGTGATTGATCGTAAGGATACTCTAAATCGATAAAAAAAAGACTACATACATTTTTATAATTTTTGAAAAAGGTTTAGATTGAAATATTTTGATTAATTGGAGACCAATTTAGAAAAAAAATCATATCATTTTAATGTACCTATTAGATACATATTTAGGGCACTAGTCTTGCCTTGGCGTGACACCCCTTGTTGACCCCAACTTGGAAAAATGTAAAACCAAGGGAATGCGGGTTACGTCTTGTGCTTGGTAATAGGGATACCCGTGAGTCAATAAAATAAAAAAAGAATAAAGTGTTCATACCTTTTTATTGTCTTTGAAAGGGGTTTAGATTGTAATATTTTGATTATTTGGAAGCCAAATTTACAACAAAAAAAAACATAATGTTATTTTAATGTACTTGTTATATTCATACTTAGGGGAGTAGTCTCGCCCTAGCATGACACCCTTTCTCAACCCTAACTTAGCAAACTGTAAAACCAAGGTAAGATAGGTTGTGCGTTGTGTTTGATCGTAGAGATACCCTTAAGTGAATAAGTAAAAGAAAAAGAGTGCATATTTTTTATCAGTTTTTAAAAAGGTTTAGATTGAAATATTTTAATTAAATAGTGGTCAATTTACAAAAAAATCGTAATGTGATTTTAACGTACCTATTACATACATCCTTAGTGAATTAGTTTCTCTTTGGCATGACACTCCTTTCTGACCCCAACTTGGCTAAATGTAAGACTAAGGTAAGGCAGGTTGCGTCTTGTGCTTGGTCATAGAGATATCTTAAGTCGATAAAAAAAATAGTTCATACATTTTTATTGTTTTTAAAAGGGGTTTAAATTGAAATAATTTGATTAATTAGAGGCTAATTTACAAAAAACTCATAATGTGATTTTAATGTACTTGTTACATACATCTTCAGGGGATTAGTCTTGCCCTAATGTGACACCCCTCCTAACTCCAACTTGGCAAAATGTAAGACCAAGGTAAGGCGGATTGCATGTTGTGCTTGGGCGTAAGGATACCCTAAGTCAATAAAAAAAGAGTTCATACTTCTTTATCATCTTTGAAAGAGGTTTAGATTGGAATATATTTTGATTAATTGAAGACCAATTTACAAAAAAAAAATCATAATGTGATTTTAGTGTACCAATTACATACATACTTTGGGGACTACTCTCGTCACAGTGTGACACTGTTTTCTAACCCCAACTTGGCAGAATGTAAGATCAAGGTAAGGTGGGTTGCGCGTTGGGCTTGGTCGTAGAGATATCGTGAATCAATAAAAAATAGAAGAAAAATAATTCATACAATTTTATCGTCTTTGAAAGGGGTTTAGATTGAAATATTTTGATTAATTAGAGGCCAATTTACAAAAAAAAAATCATAATCTTATTTTAATATACCTATTGCATATAGTTTCAGTGGATTAGTCTCGCTCGACCGTGACACACATTCTCGACCCCAACTTGGTAGAAGATAAGGTTGGTTGTGTGTTATGCTTGGTCATAGGGATACCCTTGAGTCAATAAAAAAAAAGAAGAGTTCATGCATTTTCATTGTATTTGAAAAAGGTTTTGATTATAATATATTTTGATTAATTCAAAACCAATTTATAAAAAAAATCATAATGAGATTTTAGTGTAACTGTTACATTCACAGGGGACTAGTCTTGCCCTAGCATGACACCCATTCCTGACCCCAACTTGACAGAATGTAAGACAAAGGTAAGGTAGGTTGTGTGTTGTGCTTGGTCATAGAAATACCAATAAATCAATAAAAAAAGGAAAAAAAAAAGAGTTAATACCATTTTATCATTTTTGAAAGGGTTTAAATTGGAATATTTTGATTAATTGGAGGTCAATTTACAAAAAAAATCATAATGTGATTTTAATGTACCTATTAGATACATCATTAGGCGAGTAGTCTCGCCCTAGCTTGACACCACTTCCAAACCCCAACTTGGAAAAACGTAAGACCAAGGTAAGGCGGGTTGCTTGTGCTTGGTCATAGGGATATCCTGAGTCAATAAAAAAGTGAGAGTTCATAACTTTTAGTCACCTTTGAAAGGGATTTAGATTGTAATATATTTTGATTAATTGGACGCCAATTTACAAAAAAATCATAATGTGATTTTAGTGTACCTGTCCCCTACATACTTAGGGGACTAGTCTCGCCCTAGCGTGACACCCTTTCCGATCATACCCGAGTCAATAAAATAAAAAAGAATAAAGTGTTCATACCTTTTTATCGTCTTTGAAAGGGGTTTAGATTGTAATATTTTGATTATTTGGAAGCAAAATTTACAAAAAAAAAGCATAATGTTATTTTAATGTACCTGTTATATTCATACTTAGGGGAGTAGTCTCGCCCTAGCATGACACCCTTTCTCGACCCTAACTTAGCAGAATATAAAACCAAGGTAATATAGGTTGCATGTTGTGTTAGGTTCACTAAAATCACATTACGTTTTTTTTGCATGTTGTGCTTGGTCGTAGAGATATCTTAAGTTAATAAAGAAGTGAGAGTTCATACATTTTTATAATCTTTTAAAGGGGTTTAAATTGGAATATATTTTGATTAATTGGAGGCCAATTTTCAAAAAAATCATAATGTGATTTTAGTGTATCTATTACATACATACACAAAAGACTAGTCTCACCTTAGCATGACACCCATTCTCGACCCCAACTTGGCAAAATATAAGACCTAGGTAAGACGAGATGTGTGTTGTGCTTGATCGTAAGGATAACCCTGAGTCAATCAAAAAAGAAGTAAGAGTTCATACATTTTTATCATTTTTGGAAAGGATTTGGTTGGAATATTTTGATTAATTGGAGTCCAATTTACAAAAAAATCATAATGTGATTTTAGTGTACTTGTCACATATATTTTTAGGGGAATAGTCTCGCCCTAAAGTGACACCTTTTCCCAACTCTAACTTGGCAGAATGTAAGACCAAGGTAAGGTCGGTTGTGTGTTGTGTTTGGTCGTAGGGATACCTCTGAATCAATAAAAAGGAGAAGAAAGAGTTTATACAGTTTTATTGTTTTTGAAAGGGGTTTAGATTGAAATATTTTGATTAATTGGAGGCCAATTTATAAAAAAATCATAAACTGATTTTAGTGTACCTGTTACATACATCTTCAAAGGACTAGTTTTTCCCTAGCATGGTACCCTTTCGAACCCCAACTTGGCAGAATGTAATTCCAAGGTGGGTTGGGCATTTGTTTTGGTCGTAGAAATACCCCTAAGTCAATAATAAAAAGGAAAGAAGAGTCAATATTTTTTAATCATCTTTTAAAAGGGTTTATATTGGAATGTTTTGATTTATTAAAAGTCAATTTACAAAAAAATCATAATGTGATTTTAGTGTAATTGTTGTAACATAGATCTTTAGGGTGCTAGTCTAGCCTTAGCGTGACACCCTTTCTCGACCCCAACTTGGAAAAATGTAATACCAAGGTAAGGAGGGTTGTGTGTTGTGTTTGGTCGTAGGGAAACCTTTGAATCATTAAAAGAAAAGAGTTCATACATTTTTATCGGTTTTGACAAGAGTTTAGATTGAAATATTTTGATTATTGGAGGCCAATTTACAAAAATGTTATAATTTGATTTTAGTGTACCTCTTACATACATCCTTAGGGCACTAGTTTTTCCCTTGCGTGACACCCTTTCCAACCCCAACTCAATAGAATGTAAGGCCAAGGTAATGCAGGTTGGGCGTTCGTTTTAGTCGTAAGGATACCCCTAAATCAATAAAAAGGAAGAAAAAAGAGTTAATACCTTTTTATCATCTTTCAAACGGGTTGAAATTGGAATGTTTTGATTAATTGGAGGCAATTTACAGAAAAAAAATTTAATGTGATTTTAGTGTACCATTTACATACATCTTAGTGGATTAATCGTGTCCTGGTGTGACACTCCTTCCCAACCAAAACTTGGCAGATTGTATGACCAAGGTAAGGTTGGTTGCACGTTGTGCTTGGTCGTAGAGATACCTCGAGTCAATAAAAAAGAAGAAAAATTTCATACCTTTTTATCGTCTTTAAAAGTGGTTTAGATAAGAATATATTTTGATTTATTAAAGGTCAATTTACAAAAAAACTCATTATGTGATTTTAGTGTACCTGTTACATACATACTTAGTGGTCTAGTCTCGCCCTAACTTGACACACCTTCCTAATCCCAACTTGGCAGGATAAGACCAAGGTAAGGCAGATTGAGTGTTGTGATTGGTCATAGGGATACTTTGAATCAATAATTAAAAAAAAAGAGTTTATACATTTTTATCGTCTTTGAAAATGGTTTAGATTGAAATATTTTGATTAATTGGAGACCAATTTAGAAAAAAATCATGTCATTTTAATGTACCTGTTAGATACATACTTAGGGTACTAGTCTTACCCTAACGTGACGCCCCTTCTCGACCCCAACTTGGCAGAATGTAAGACCAAGGGAAGGCGGGTTACGTCTTGTGCTTGGTAATAGGGATACCCCTGAGTCAATAAAATAAAAAAGAATAAAGTGTCCATACTTTCTTATCGTTTTTGAAAGGGGTTTAGATTGTAATATTTTGATAATTTGGAAGCCAAATTTACAAAAAAAAACATAATATTATTTTAATGTACATGTTATATACATACTTAGGGGAGTGGTCTCGCCCTAGCATGACACCCTTTCTCGACCCTAACTTAGCAGATTGTAAAACCAAGGTAAGACATGTTGCATGTTGTGTTTGGTTGTAGAGATACCTCTAAGTCAATAAGAAAAAGAGTGCATACTTTTTATCATTTTTGAAAGGGGTTTAGATTGAAATATTTTAATTAAATAGTAGCCAATTTTAAAAAAAAAACATAATGTGATTTTAGTGTACTTATTACATACATCCTTATTGAACTAGTTTCGAATTGGCATAACACTCATTTCCAACCCCAACTTGGAAAAATGTAAGACCAAGGTAAGGCAGGTTGTGTCTTATGCTTGGTCATAGAGATATCTTAAGTCAATGAAAAAAAGAGTTCATACATTTTTATCGTCTTTGAAAAGGGTTTAAATTGAAATAATTTGATTAATTGGAGGCTAATTTACAAAAAAAATCATGATGTGATTTTAATGTACCTATTACATACATTTTTAGGAGACTAGTCTTGCCCTAATGTGACACCCCTCCTGATCCCAACTTGGCGGAATGTAAGACCAAGGTAAGACGTATTGCGTGTTGTGCTTAGGTGTAGGGATACCCTAAGTCAATAAAAAAAAAGAGTTCATACTTTTTTATCATCTTTGAAAGAGGTTTAGATTGGAATATATTTTGATTAATTGGAGGCCAATTTACAAAAAAATCATAATGTGATTTTAGTGTACCAATTACATACATACTTAAGGGACTACTCTCGTCATAGCGTGACACTGCTTTACGACCCCAACTTGGCAGAATGTAAGACCAAGGTAAGGTGGGTTGCATGTTGTGTTTGGTCGTAGGGATACCCTTGAGTCAATCAAAAAAGAAGAAAGAGTTCATATATTTTTATCGTTTCTGAAAAGAATTTAGATTGAAATATTTTGATTAATCGGAGGCCAATTTAAAAAAAAATCGTAATGTGATTTTAGTGTACCTATTAGATACATCTTCAGGGCGACTAGTTTTGCTCTAGCGTGACACCCCTTCCTGACCCCAACTTGGCAGAATGTAAGACCAAGGTAAGGTGGGTTGTGTGTTGTGCTTGATCATAAGGATACCTTGAGTCAATAAAAAAAAGTAGAATTCATAGTTTTTTATCATTTTTGAAATGTGTTTAGATTGAAATATTTTGATTAATTGGCAGTCAATATACAAAAAAATCATAATGTGATTTTAGTGTACTTGTTAGATACATCATTAGGGGAGTAGTCTCTTTATATCTTGACACAACTTCCCGACCCCAACTTGGTAGAATGTAAAACCATGGTAAGGCAAGTTGTGTGTTGTGCTTGGTTTTAGGGATACCCCTGAGTCAATCAAAAAAAAAGAAAGAGTTCATATATTTTTATCATTTCAGAAAGGAGTTTAGATTGGAATATTTTGATTAATTGGAGGCAAATTTACAAAAAAAATCATAATGTGATTTTAATGTACCTATTAAATACATCCTTAGGGGACTAGTTTCGCCCTTGTGTGACACCCCTTCCTGACCCCAACTTGGCATAATGTAAGACCAAGGTAAAGTGAGTTGCATGTTGTGCTTAGTCATAGGGATACCTCTGAGTCAATAAAAAAAAAGTAAGAGTTCATAATTATTTATCGTTTTTGAAATGTGTTTAGATTGGAATATTTTGATTAATTGGGTGCCAACTTACAAAAAAATCATAAAGTGATTTTATTGTACTTGTTAGATACATCATTAGCGGAGTAGTTTCTCCCTAGTTTGACACGACTTCTCGACCCCCTTGGCAGAATGTAAGACCAAGGTAAGGCGGGTTGCGTGTTGTGCTTGGTCGTAGAGATATCTTAAGTTAATAAAGAAGTGAGAGTTCATACATTTTTATCTTCTTTGAAAAGGGTTTAAATTGGAATATATTTTGATTAATTGCAAACCAATTTACAAAATAATAATAATGTGATTTTAGTGTACTTGTTACATACATACACAAAAGACTAGTCTCGCCCTAGCGTGACACCCATTCCTGACCGCAACTTGGCAAAATATAAGACCTATGTACAAGACAAAATGTGTGTTGTGCTTGGTCATAGGGATAACCCCGAGTCAATCAAAAAAGAAGTAAGAGTTCATACCTTTTTTATCATTTTTGAAAAATATTTAGATTGGAAAATTTTGATTAATTGGAGAACAATTTACAAAAAAAATCATAATGTGATTTTAGTGTACCTGTTACATACATTTTTAGGGGAATAGTCTTGCCCTAGAGTGACATTTTCCCAACCTTAACTTAGCAAAATCTAAGACCAAGGTAAGGTCGGTTGTGTGTTGTGCTTGGTTGTAGGGATACCTCTGAGTCAATAAAAAGTAGAAGAAAGAGTTCATACGGTTTTATCCTATTTGAAAGGGATTTAGATTGAAATATTTTGATTGATTTGAGGCTAATTTACAAAAAAAATCATAATGTGATTTTAGTGTACTTCTTACATACATCATCAGGGAACTAGTTTTGATCTAGCATGACACCTTTCCAATCGCAACTTGGCAGAATCTAAGTCCAAGATGAGTTGGGTGTTGGTTTTGGTCGTAGAAATACCCCTAAGTCAATAATAAAAAGAAAAAAAAAAGTTAATACTTTTTTATCGTCTTTTAAAAGGGTTTAGATTGGAATGCTTTGATTAATTGAAAGTCAATTTATAAAAAAATCATAATGTGATTTTAGTGTAATTGTTACATAGATCTTTAGGGGACTAGTCTAGCCTTAGCGCGACACCCTTTGTCAATCGCAACTTGGCAAAATGTAAGAGCAAGGTAAGATGGGTTGCATGTTGTGCTTGGTCGTAGGGAAACCTTTGAATCAATAATAAAACAAAAGAGTTCATACATTTTTATCGTTTTTGAAAAGAGTTTAGATCGAAATATTTTGATTAATTGGAGGCCAATTTACAAAAAAATTATAATGTGATTTTAGTGTACATGTTACATACATCCTCAGGGGACTAGTTTTTCCCTTGCATGGCACCCTTCCCAACCCGAACTTGGAAAAATGTGAGACCAAGGTAAGGTAGGTTGGACATTTGTTTTGGTCGTAAGGATACCTCTGAATCAATAAAAAAGAAGAAAAAAGAGTTAATACATTTTTATCATCTTTCAAAGGGGTTTAAATTGAAATGTTTTGATATATTGGAGGCAATTTACAAAAAAATTATAATGTGATTTTAGTGTACTTGTTACATACATCCTCAATGGATTAGTCTTGTCCTTGTGTGACACCTGTTCCTGACCACAACTTGGCATATTGTAAGATCAAGGTAAGGCTAGTTGTGTGTTGTGCTTGGTCGTAGGGATACTCTTAGTCAATAAAAAAGAAGAAATAATTCATACATTTTTATCGCCTTTAAAAGTTGTTTAGATAGGAATATATTTTGATTAATTAGAGGCCAATTTACAAAAAAGTCATTATGTGATTTTAGTGTACATGTTACATACATACTCAGGGGTCTAGTCTTGCCCTAGTGTGACAATCATTCCCGATCCCAACTTGGTAGGATATAAGACTAGGGTAAGGCAAATTGAGTGTTGTGATTGGTCATAGGGATGCCTTGAATCAATAAAAAAAAAAGTTCATACATTTTTATCATCTTTGAAAAAGGTTTAGATTGAAATATTTTGATTAATTGGAGACCAGTTTAGAAAAAAACCATTTCATTTTAATGTACCTATTAGATACATACTTAGGGCACTAGTCTCCTCGCAGTGTGACACCCCTTCCCGACCCTAACTTGGCAGAATGTAAGACCAAGGGAAGGCGGGTTACATCTTGTGCTTGGTAATAGGGATACCCTGGAGTCCATGAAATAAAAAAGAATAAAGTGTGCATACCTTTTTATCGTCTTTGAAAGGGGTTTAGATTGTAATATTTTGATTATTTGGAAGCCAAATTTACAAAAAATAAAGATAATTTTATTTTAATGTACCTGTTTGTTTGATGTTGTTGTGTTGTTGATATATGGTTGTCATTAATGTCAACACTATTAGCATTGTTGTATTGAAGGTTGTATATGTTAGGGATATTGAGAAAATTGTTAAAGAAAAAGTTGCAGGTTGCCAATGGAACAGTGAAGGTCATGAAGGTGTCTTGCTCAATACGTTGATGATCAATCGTTGTGGACTAAAGGGTTTATTTCTGAGTGTATCTAGTTTATCCACCAAAAGTTTCAAAGGTCCGCGTGAAGTTTTGATTGTGTTATGACAGTGTTTCTGTGGTTTTAACTAGTATTCCTGAGTGAAGTTGATCTGATTCTAGTAATTTTAGTTGTTGTGGATGTTTCTCTGTTGGTTCTTGTTGCTTGTGGATGCTTCTAGATCATTCTCTATCTTTGTTGCATGTTTGTGTTGATCGGTGTGTTCGTGGTCGAAGATTTTTCTCATGTATGTTCGGGTTTTCATGTTTTTGGCTGACATGGTGGTTGTAATGTGTTATGGATCCTTGGAGATTAAAATTTGAATGTTTGGTGCGCTCAAGGATGTTGTTTTGGGTCACAACATAATATTGGCTGACGGTGTTTGATTCGCATTGAAAATATATTTGTAAATTTGGGGCTGACATTGAAAATATGTTTTATATTTTGGCCGATGAAGTTGTTGATGAAATTCATGTTGTGGATATATAAGAGCAATTGTTTGAGCAAAGTGAAGTGTGCATAAGTGTGTGAGAGAAGAGGAAGAACTTATTAGCGAATAATGATCTAATCATTCGATTGTAGAGCAGAGTATGAAGAAGTTTGAGCGAAGTGTGAAGGAGTATTTTTGTGCTTAATTGGAACTGTATCAGGCTTTTGGAGAAGTTATTTTCTTAGTTCATACCCTGCGGATCTAATCTGTATTTCTCTTCTTTGGGTAGTTAGCCCTCTTGTATTTGATTAATGAGCTCTAGGCAGTGTATTTGAATGCATGTGCATTCCCATTATTCTTTTTTATACCTTTAACAGGGTATAATATTGTGGACTAACATCCACCGTGGTTTTTCCCCTAACAAGGTTTCTACGTAAAAAATATGGGTGTTCTCTATGTTTCTAATTGTTGATTGTTTATGGTTTATTATTCATACATTAGATCTGAGATTAAGTTAAGTTTGAAAATTTTAAATAATCTATGACAACTGATTCACCACTCCCTCTCAGTTGTTTGTCCTTGTTTTGCCAACAATTGGTATAAGAGTAGGTTCCTCTGAAGAAGTTTAAAAGCTTGAGGTGATCCAAGATGGAATCACACCAGAAGGACAACCCTAGATTTGATGGAACAAACTACTCTTTGTAGAAAGCTAGAATGGAGTGTCATTTGAGGTGTATTGGTGAACCCTTCTGGAAGATTACAAAGAACATATATACTATTCCTTAGAATGGTCCTTCCACTCCTGATGAGATTAAAGAGGCTGAGACTAATATCAGGGCTATTGAAGCTTTGTTGAGTGCTCTGACGGATTCATAAATGACAAATGTGATAGGTCTGAAGATAGTTCATGAGATTTGGATGAAGTTGGAGACTTTGTATGAAGGAGATGTACATGTGAAGATCGCTAAGCTACAAAGTTTGAAAGACAAGTATGAAAATTTGAAGATGTGTGAAGATGAAAATATTTCTTCTTTTATGCAAAGAGTAAATGAAATTGTGATGGGTATTAGATGTGTTGGTGGTATTCTAGATGAACAAGAAATTGTAGCTAAAGTGTTCAGATCATTGCCTCCCTCTTACAAGTCAAAGGCTCATGCTATTGAAGAGTTCAGATCAGTAACAAATGTGACAAGGGATATGTTGATTGGTAAACTTGTTGCTTTTGAGTTAAGTGAATTTGGTGATTCTGCCCCTAAGATTGAATATGCGTTTAAGGCTTTTGTATTTGGAAGAAACATGCAAAGATATGATCTGGGAGAAAGTTCTAGAAAAACATTCAAGTATGAGGAAGAGATGAAATAGCTTGAAGAAGAAGAAAGAGAGGTTGAAGAGTTGGAAGCATTGATTGTGAAGAAAGAAGGTAGCTCAGACAAGGTAAGTATAAAGGAAAACTGCCTATTAAATGTTTCTCTTGCAGTAAAATAGGTCATTTTGCTTCAAGGTGTCCTAAAAGAGTTCCTAGGAGTAAACCTAACAAACCTAGATTTCAAAAGAAGTGTTATTGTGGTGAAGAAGGTGTGACTGATGAAGAATCTGATAAAGAAAATGGAAATGAAGATGAATGGGTTTTCATTGCTATCAAAGAAAATGGTCTAGTGGCTACTGAATCTACTAAATTTGAGAAAGCTCTTGCAACTTGAATTGAAGAAAAGGATGAGTGGGTTATTGACAACGGATGCTCACATCATATGACTGGTGACAAAAGAAAATTTGTAAGTCTAGGAAATATGATGGTGGGGTTGTAAGATTCGGAGATAACAATGTTGGTGTGATCCATGGCAGAGGATCTATTTGTCTTGGTGGTAAGCATAACACTGATGATGTCCTTTATGTTGAAGGCTTAAAGCACAATCTGTTGAGTGTTGTACAAATGCTGGACAAGGGTTATGATCTTCAGTTCAAAGTTGGAAGTTCTGGAAATATGATTGCTTCAGGTACAAAGACAAGAGGTAATATTTTTCACTTGAGTGTTGGTAATGTAAGTTGTTTAATTGCTCAAGTAGATGAAAGTTGGTTATGGAAAATGAGGCTGTCATGTGAATTTTGATAACATTGTCAAGGTAAGATTCATTCAAGTAGTAAGAGATCTACCTAAGCTAGTGAAGCTTGTTAATACAGTATGCAAGGATTGTTAGATGGGTAAACAGACTAGAGTCTTTTTTTGGAGTTAAAAACATCATTATAATGGAATACTGGAGGTGGTGCATACTGATCTATGTGGTCCCTCCAAAATTAGAAGTCTACAAGGAGAAAGGTATTTTATGTTGCTTATTGATGATTACTCTAGGATGATCTGGGTTGCTTTCGTAAGAGAAAAATGTGAAGCATTAGATAAGTTCAAGAGTTTCAAAGCTATGGTAGAGAATGAAATAGGTTTGAAGATAAAGTGCCTAAGGTCAGATAGAGGTGGTGAGTTCACCTCCAGGGAGTTCAATTCTTTTTGTGAAGAGCATGGAATCAAAAGACAGTTATCTGCTCTCCAAACCCCTCAATAGAATGGAGTTATAGAGAGAAAGAACAGAACAATTTTGGATGCTGCTAAAACAATGATGATTGAAGGAAATGTGTCTCATATCTATTGGAGAGAAGTTATGAACACTGTTGTGTACACTTTAAATCAGGTAAATGTTAATGGTATTTCTGGTAAGACTCCTTTTGAGCTATGGTTTGGTTATAAGCCTACTATTAAGTATTTCAAGATTTTTGGAAGCAAGTGCTACATTAAGAGAGATGAGGACATAGGAAATTTTGATGCAAGGAGTGATGAAGGAATCTTTCTAGGTTACTCTACCAAGAGCAAGGCTTACCGGTGTTATAACAGAAGATTGAGAAAACTGGTTGAAAGTGCAAATGTCAAAGTTGATGAGGACTCTACTAGATCATCTAGATATTGTGGATATGATTAAGATGACCAGCAAGATAGTTTAGATAAAGGGAAGAATGCTCAGACATAGAATCAAGTTCAAGTTGTTATGGTAAACCAAGAAAGTCAAGGAGAGACAAGTGGAAGTGCAAAAGAAAGAACAAAAGAACCAGAAGTGCAAGTGAATCCTAAAACTCTGAGCTATGTGAGATTGAATCATTCAGAGAATCAAATTATATGAGACAAGAATAAAGGTGTGCAGACTAGAAGAAGGATTACCGAAGAGTATTGCCTAATTTCCAAAACTGAGCCTAAAAATTTCAATTAAGCTTGCAATGATGAATGCTGGATGGAAGCTATGAAGGAAGAACTAATGCAGATTAAAAAAATGATACATGGATTCTTGTTCCCAGACCTAAAGATAAAAATGTGATTGGTACTAAATGGGTCTTTTAGAATAAGCTAAATGAACAAGGTGAAGTGGGGTCCGGAATAAAGCAAGATTGATATGTAAAGGGTATTCACAAATGGAAGGTATTGATTTTGAATAAACTTTTGCCCCTATTGCAAGAATTGAAGCTATAAGATTATTTCTTGCTTATGCTGCATATAAGAACTATAAAGTCTATCAAATGGATGTGAAGTCAGCTTTTTTGAATTGTGAGTTAGAAGAAGTATATGTTGAACAACTAGATGGATTTCAACTGACTGATAAGGAAGACATGGTTTTTCGATTGAAGAAAGCTCTGTATGGGCTCAAGGAAGCTCCTAGAGCCTGGTGTGCTAGACTAGATAAATACTTACTGAAGCTTGGATTCAATAAAGGTAATGTTGACAAAAACTTGTATTTTAAGTTGGATCATGATAAAGAGTTGATTATTGAAGTCTTTGTTTATGCCATTATTTTTGGAGGAGATGGCGATTTATGTATGAAGTTTGTTGATGAAATTAAAAGTGAATTTGAAGTGAGTATGATTGGGGAGATGAAGTTCTTTCTGGGTTTGCAAGTCACTCAGTTAAACAATGGGATTTTCATATCTCAGTTCAAATATGTGAGAGAGTTACTAAAGAAGTTTGGCATGGAAGAATCAAAGCCTGTTGGTACACCCATGGTAACCGAATGCAAGTTAACACAGAATGATGATTCTCCTAAGGAAAATCAAACAAGATATAGGTCAATGATTGGCAGATTGCTCTACTTAACTCAAACCAGACTAGACATCATGAATATTGTATGTATGGTTGCTAGATTTCAAGCTAATCAAAAAGAATCTCATGTGACTACTATAAAGAGAATTTTCAGATATCTAAAAGGAACAATTGATTTTGGGTTTTGGTATCCTAAAGATGATGATCTTACATTGAGTGCATATACTGATGTGGATTGGGCAGGAGATGTAAATGATAGGAAAAGTACTAGTGGTGGTGCTTTCTTCCTAGGGAAGAAGTTGGTGTCTTGGTTGAGAAAAAAATAGAATTCAATTTCTCTATCTACTATTAAGGCAGAGTATATTGTTGCTGCAAATAATTGTATTCAAGTGATGTGGATGAAACAGATGCTAAAAGATATCAGAGTAGTATATGATGAACCTATTTCCATATACTGTGACAACTCAAGTGCAATAAACATATCGAAGAATCCAATGCTACACTCTAAGACCAAGTATATATCAATCAAGTTTCACTTTTTGAGGGAGAAAGTGAATGAGAAAGAAGTTAGATTAGAGTATGTTCCTACCAAAGAATAGGTTGCAGACATTTTCACCAAGTCGTTGCCAAAGGATACTTTTGAGTATCTCATAGGGATGATAGGGGTGATTACCCCTCCTGATATGAACTAGAGATGCATTTACTTGCATCAATCTGTATGCTTCAAAGCTATATTCTGATCCGGATTGATGTTTTTGTGGCTGCTACTCAGGGGGAGTAGTCAGATATGCAGATATGTGGTTCAGAGCTTGTATGTGGGAAGATAATGTTTATCTTTGTCATTGATGTCAAAGGGGGAGAAGATTCATGTGAAAAACTATGAATTATCTGGGGAGAAGAGCCTTGTGGGGTGAAGTTCATGTAGAAGAAGTTGAGGAAGAAGAGTCAAAATCTAAAGGGGAGTAAGGGTTGATTGAGAGTTGCGTTGATGGTGTTTTTCACATCATGTGTTGACATCAATGCCAAAGGGGGAGATTGTTGAATGTTGTGGTTGTGTTGCTAATATGTGGTTGTCATTGATGTCAACACTATTAGCATTGTTGTATTGAAGGTTGTATATGTTGAGGATATTGAGAAAATTGTTAAAGAAAAAGTTGCAGGTTGCCAGTGGAACAATGAAGGTCGTGAAGGTGTCTTGCTCAGTACGTTGATGATCAATCATTGTGGACTAAAGGGTTTATTTCTAAGTGTATCTAGTTTATCCATTGGAAATTTCAAAGGTTCGCATGAAGTTTTGATCGTGTTATGAACAGTTGTGTTCTGACAGTGTTTTTGTGGTTTCAACTAGTATTCTTGAGTGAAGTTGATGTGATTCTAGTAATTTCAGTTGTTGCAGATGTTTCTCTGTTGATTCTTGTTGCTTGTGGATTCTTCTAGATCATTCTCTATCTTTGTTGCATGTATGCGTTGATCGGTGTGTTCATGGTTGAAGATTTTTCTCATTTATGTTTGGGTTTTCATGTTCTTGGCCGACATGGTGGTTGTAACGTGTTGTGGATCCTTGGAGATTAAAATTTGAATGTTTGGCGTGCTCGAGAATTTTGTTTTGGGTGACAACATAATATTGGCTGGCGGTGTTTGATTCGCATTGAAAATTTATTTGCAAATTTGGGGCCGACATTGAAAATATGTTTTATATTTTGGCCAATGAAGTTGATGAAATTCATGTTGTAGATATAGAAGAGCGATTGTTTGAGCAAAGTAAAGTGTGCATAAGTGTGAGGGCAGAGGAAGAGCATGTGTGTGAATAATGATCTAATCATTTGATTGCAAAGCAGAGTGTAAAGAAGTTTGAGTGAAGTGTGAAGGAGTATTTTTGTGCTTAACCAGAACTGTATCAGGCTTTTGGAGAAGCTATCTTCTCAGTTCGTACCCTACGGATCTAATCCGTATTTCTCTTCTTTGGGTAGTGAGCTCTAGGTAGTGTGTCTGAATGCATGTGCATTCCCATTATTCTTCTCTATACTTTTAACAGGGTATAATATATTGGACTAACATCCATCATGGTTTTTCCCCTAACAAGGTTCCTGCGTAAAAAGTCTTGGTGTTCTTTGTGTTTCTAATGTGTTGATTGTTTATGGTTTATTGTTCATACATCAGATCTGAGATTAAGTTAAGTTTCAAAAGTTTAAATAATCTGTGACAACTGATTCACCCCCCCTTTTAGTTGTTTGTCCTTGTTTTTCCAACACTTGTTATATACATACTTAGGGGACTAGTCTTACCCTAGCATGAAACGCTTTCTCTACCCTAACATAGCTGAATGTAATACCAAGGTAAGATAGGTTGCGTGTTGTGTTTGGTTGTAGAGATACCTCTGAGTCAATAAGAAAAATAAAAAAGAGTGCATATTTTTTTATCATTTTGAAAGGGGTTTAGATTGAAATATTTTAATTAGTGGTCAATTTACAAAAAAATCATAATGTGATTTTAGCGTACCTATTACATACATCCTTAGTGAACCAGTTTTGCTTTGGCATGACACTCATTTCTGACCCCAACTTGGTAGAATGTAAGACCAAGGTAAGGCGGGTTGTGTCTTGTGCTTGGTCATAGAGATATCTTAAGTGAATAAAAAAAAGAGTTCATACATTTTTATCGTCTTTGAAAAGGGTTTAAATTAAAATAATTTGATTAATTGGAGGCTAATTTACAGAAAACTCGTAATGTGATTTTAATGTACATGTTACATACATCTTCAAGGGACTAGTCTCGCCCTAATGTGACACCCCTCCCGACCCTAACTTGGTAGAATGTAAAAACAAGGTAAGGTGAATTGCGTGTTGTGCTTGAGCAAAGGGATACCCTGAGTCAATAAAAAAAAAAGAGTGCATACTTCTTTTTCGTCTTTGAAAGAGGTTTAGATTGGAATATATTTTGATTAATTGGAGGTCAATTTACAAAAAAATCATAATGTGATTTTAGTGTACCAATTACATACATACTTAGAGGACTATTCTCGTCACAGCGTGACACCACTTTCTGACCCCAACTTGGCAAAATGTAAGACCAAGGTAAAGTGAGTTGGGTGTTGGGTTTGCTCATAGAGATACCCTGAGTTAATAAAAAATAGAAGAAAAATAGTTCATACAATTTTATCATCTTTTAAAGGGGTTTAGATTGAAATATTTTGATTAATTGGAGGCCAATTACAAAAAAATCATAATATGATTTTAATATATCTATTACATGCATTTTCAAAGGACTAGTCTCACCTGGGCATGACACACTTTTTCGATCCCAACTTAGTAGAATGTAAGAGCCCAACTTGGTAGAAGATAAGGTGGGTTGCGTTTTGTGCTTGGTTGTAGGAATACCTTTGAGTCAATAAAAAAAGGAGTTCATTCATTTTCATCGCATTTGAAAAAGGTTTAGGTTAGAATATATTTTGATTAATTCGAGGCCAATTTATAAAAAAATCATATTGAGATTTTAGTGTAACTATTGCATACATTCTTAGAGGACTGGTCTCTCCCTAGCATGACACCCCTTCCCGACCCCAACTTGGTAGAATGTAAGATAAAGGCAAGGTGGATTGCGTGTTGTCTTTGGTCATAGAGATACCAATGAGTCAATACAAAAAGGAAAAAAGAGTTCATGCCTTTTTATCATTTTTGAAATGGTTTAGATTGTAATATTTTGATTAATTAGAGGCCAATTTACAAAAAAATCATAATATGATTTTAATATACCTGTTAGATACATCATTAGGGGAGGTAGTCTTTGGTCGCCAATTCAGTTCATGATCACCAATACTTCCTCAACCCCAACACTTGGAAAAATGTAAGACTAAGGTATGGCGGGTTGCTTGTGGTTGGTCGTAGGGATATCTTGAGTCAATAAAAAAATGAGAGTTCGTAACTTTTAATTATATTTGAAAGGGATTGGAATATATTTTGATTAATTGGAGGCCAATTTATAGAAAAATCATAATGTGATTTTAGTGTACCTGTTACATACATACTTAGGGGACTACTCTCGCCCTAGTGTGACACCCTTCTCAGTCCCAATTTGGCATAAAGTAAGACCAAGGTAAAGCGGAATGCATGTTGTGCTTTCTAATAGGGATACCGCCAAGTCAATTAAAAAAGAATATATAGTTCATACATTTTATCATTTTTGAAAAAAAAATAGATTGAAATATTTTGATTAATTTAAGGCCAATGTACAAAAAATTCATTATGTGATTTTAGTGTATTTGTTAGATACATCATTAGGGGAGTAGTCTCACTCTAGTTTGACAAGACTTCCTAACCCCAACTTGGCAGAATGTAAAACCAAGGTAATGTCAGTTGTGTGTTGTGCTTGGTCGTAAGGATATCATAAGTCAATAAAGAAGTGAGAGTTCATACTTTTTTATCGTTTTTGAAAACAGTTTAGATTAGAATGTATTTTCATTAATTGGAGGCCAATTTATAAAAAATTATAATATGATTTTAGTTTACCTATTACATACATACTCAGGGGACTAGTCTTTACCTAGCGTGACACCCTTTCTTGACCTCAACCTTGCATAATCTAATACCAAGGTAAGGCGGATTGTGTGTTGCGTTTGGTCCTAGGGATACCCTTGATTCAATCAAAAAAGAGTAAAGAGTTCATATATTTTTATTATTTCTAAAAAGAATTTATATTGAAATATTTTGATTAATTAGAGGCCAATTTACAAAATAATCATAATGTGAATTTAGTGAAGGTAAGGCGAGTTGCGTGTTGCGCTTGGTCATATGGATACCCTTGAGTCAATAAAAAAAAATTAAGAGTTCATAATTTTATCGTTCTTGAAATGTGTTTAGATTGAAATATTTTGATTAATTGGAGGCCAATTTACAAAAAAAATCATAATGTGATTTTAGTGTACTTGTTAGATACATCATTAGGAGAGTAGTTTCACCCTAGCTTGACACGACTTCCCGACCCCAACTTGGCAGAATGTAAGACCAAGGTAAGGTGGGTTGTGTGTTGTGCTTGGTCATAGGAATACCCCTAAGTCAATCAGAAAATAAGAAAGAGTTCATATATTTTTATCTTTTCTAAAAGGAATTTAGATTGGAATATTTTGATTAATTGGAGGCCAATTTACAAAAAAATCATGTCATTTTAGTGTACCTATTAGATACATTCTTAGAGGATTAGTTTCGCCTTAGCATGACATCCCTTCTCGACTCCAACTTGGCAGAATGTAAGACCAAGGTAAGGCAGGTTTCATGTTGTGCCTGGTCATAGGGATACCCCTGAGTCAATAAAACAAGAAATACAAGTTTATAATTTTTTATCATATTTGAAATGTGTTTAGATTGAAATATTTTGATTAATTGGATACAAAAAAATCATAATGTGATTTTATTGTACTTGTTAGATACATCATTAGTGGAGTAGTTTTTCCCTAGCTTGACACGACTTTCTAACCCCAACTTGGAAAAACGTAAGACCAAAGTAAGTCGTGTTCCATGTTGTGTTTGGTCATAGAAATATCTTAAGTTAATAAAGAAGTGAGAGTTCATACATTTTTATTGTCTTTGAAAAGGGTTTAAATTGGAATATATTTTGATTAATTAGAGGCCAACTTACAAAATATCATAATGTGATTTTAGTGGACATGTTACATACATACAAAAAAGACTAGTCTCGCCCTAGCGTGACACCCATTCCTGATCGCAACTTGGTAGAATATAAAATGATGTGTGTTGTGCTTGGTCGTAGGGATAACCCTGAGTCAATCAAAAAAGGAGTTCATACCTTTTTATCATTTTTGAAAATGATTTAGATTGGACTATTTTGATTAATTAGAGGCCAATTTACAAAAAAAATCATAATGTGATTTTAGTGTACCTATTACATATTTTTTTAGGGGAATAGTCTAGCCCTAGAGTGACACATTTTCCCAACCTTGACAGAATGTTAGACCAAGGTAAGGTCGGTTGTGTGTTGTGTTTGGTCATAGCGATACCTTTAAGTCAATAAAAATAAGAAGAAAGAGTTCATACAGTTTTATTGTTTTTGAAAGGATTTAAATTGAAATATTTTGATTAATTGGAGGTCAATTTACAAAAAAAATCATAATGTGATTTTAGTGTACCTATTGCATAAATCCTCAGGGGACTAGTTTTTCTCTACTGTAACACCCTTTCCAACCCCAACTTGGGAGAATGTAAGTCCAAGGCGGGTTGGGTGTTGGTTTTGGTCGTAGAAATACCCCTAACTTAATAGTAAAAAAGAAAAAAAGAGTTAATATTTTTTTATCGTCTTTTAAAAGGGTTTAGATTGAAATGTTTTTATTAATTGAAAGTCAATTTATAAAAAAATCATAATGTGATTTTAATGTAATTATTACATAGATCTTTAGGGGACTAGTCTAGCCCTAGCGTGACACCCTTTCTCGACACCAATTTGGTAGAATGTAAGACCAAAATAAGGCGGGTTGTGTGTTGTGCTTGGTCGTAGGGAAACCTCTAAATCAATAAAAAAAAATAGTTCATACATTTTTATCGTTGTTGATAAGAGTTTAGATTGAAATATTTTGCTTAATTGGAGGCCAATTTACAAAAAAAATTATAATGTGATTTTAGTGTACCTGTTACATACATCCTTAGGGGACTAGTTTTTCCCTTGCGTAACACTCTTCCCAACCACAACTATGTAGAATGTAAGACCAGGGTAAGACAGGTTGGGTGTTCGTTTTGGTCATAAGGATACCTCTGAATCAATAAAAAAGAAAAAAAAAAGAGTTAATACATTTTTATCGTATTTCAAAGGGGTTTAAATTGTAATGTTTTGATTAATTGGAGGCAATTTACAAAAAAATATAATGTGATTTTAATGTACTTGTTATATACATCCTCAATGGATTAGTCTCATTCTGGTGTGACACCTCTTCCCGACCATAACTTGGCAAAATGAAAGACCAAGGTAAAGTTGGTTGCGTGTTGTTCTTGGTCATAGGGATACCTCGAGTCAATAAGAAATAAGAAAGAGTTCATACATTTTTATCATCTTTGAAAGTAGTTTAAATAGAAATATATTTTGATTAATTAGAGGCCAAATTCCAAAAAAACTCATTGTGTGATTTTAGTGTACCTGTTACATACATACTCAAGGGTCTAGTCTTGCCCTAGCGTGACAACCCTTCTCGATCCCAACTTGGCAGGATATAAGACGAAGGTAAGGCGAATTGAGTGTTATGATTGGTCGTAGGGATACCCTGAATCAATAAAAAAAAAAAGAGTTCATATATTTTTATCATCTTTGAAAAGGGTTTAGATTGAAATATTTTGATTAATTGGAGCTAATTTAGAAAAAAATCATGTCATTTTAATGTACATGTTAGATACATGCTTAGGGCACTAGTCTCGCCCTAGCGTGACACCCCTTCCCGACCCCAACTTGGAAGAATGTAAGATCAAGGGAAGGCGGGTTACGTCTTGTGCTTGGCAATAGGGATACCCTTGAATCAATAAAATAAAAAATAATAAAGTGTTCATACCTTCTTATTGTCTTTGAAAGGGGTTTATATTGTAATATTTTGATTATTTGGAGGCCAAATTTACCAAAAAAAAAAAAACATAATGTTATTTTAATGTACCTATTATATACATACTTAGGGGAGTGGTCTCTACCTAGCGTGACACCATTTTCTCGACCCTAAGTTAGCATACTGTAAGAGCAAGGTAAGACAAGTTGCGTGTTGTGATTGGTCGTAGAGATACCCTTGAGTCAATAAGAAAAAGAAAAAAAAGTGCATACTTTTTATCATTTTTGAAAAGGGTTTAGATTGAAATATTTTAATTAAATAGTGGTCAATTTACAAAAAAATCATAATGCGATTTTACCATACCTGTTACATACATCCTTAGTGATCTAGTTTTGTTTTGGCATGACACTCCTTTCCAACCCCAACTTTGCAAAATGTAAGACCAAGGTAAGGCAGGTTGTGTCTTGTGCTTGGTCATAGAGATATCATAAGTCAATAAAAAATAGTTCATACATTTTTATTGTCTTTGAAAGGGGTTTAAATTGAAATAATTTGATTAATTGGAGACTTATTTACAAAAAGTTCATAATGTGATTTTAATGTACCTGTTACATATATATCTTCAAGGGACTAATCTCGCCTTAATGTGACCCCTCCCAATCTGAACTTAGTGGAATGTAAGACCAAGGTAAGGTGGATTGCGTGTTGTGCTTGGGCGTAGGTATACCCTGAGTCAATAAAAAAAAGAGTTCATACTTCTTTATCGTCTTTGAAAGAGGTTTAAATTGGAATATATTTTGATTAATTGAAGGCCAATTTACAAAAAATTCATAATATGATTTTAGTGTACCAATTACATACATACTTAGGGGACTACTTTCGTCACAACGTGACACCGCTTCCCAACCCCAACTTGGTAGAATGTAAGACCAATGTAAGGTGAGTTGGGCATTGGGCTTGGTCGTAGGGATACTTTTGAGTCAATAAAAAATAGAAGAAAAATAATTCATATAATTTTATCGTATTGGAAAGGGGTTTAGATTGAAATATTTTGATTAATTGGCAGCCAATTTACAAAAAAATCATAATTTGATTTGAATATATACCTATTACATACATTTTCAGGGGACTAGTCTTGCTCGAGCGTGACACCCCTTCCTAACCCCAACTTGGCAAAATGTAAGACTCCAACTTGGTAGAAGATAAGGTGGGTTGATTGTTGTGCTTGGTCATAGGGATACGCTTGAGTCAATAAAAAAAAAAGAGTTCATGCCTTTTCATCGTATTTAAAAAATGTTTAGATTACAATATATTTTGATTAATTCAAAGCCAATTTATAAAAAAATCATAATGAGATTTTAGTGTAACTGTTACATACATTCACAAGGGACTATTCTTGACCTAGCATGACACCCTTTCCCGACCCCAACTTGGCAGAATGTAAGACAAAGGTAAGGTGGGTTGTGTTGTGCTTGGTCATAGAGATACCCTGAGTCAATAAAAAAAAAAAAAAAAATGTTCATACATTTTTTGTCATTTTGAAAAGAGTTTAGATTGAAATATATTTGATTAATTGAGGCTAATTTACAAACAAAATCATAATGTCATTTTAATGTACCTATTAGATACATATTTAGGGACTAGTCTCACCTAGCGTGACACCCTTGCTCGACTCCAACTTGAAAGAATGTTAGACCAAGATAAGGCGAGTTGTGTCTTATGCTTGGTCATAGAGATACCCTAGAGTCAATAAAAAAAAGTAGAAGTTAATACTTTTTTATCGTCTTTGAAAGGGGTTTAGATTGAAATATTTTGATTAATTGGAGATCAATTTATAAAAAAATCATAATGTGATTTTAGTGTACCTATTACATACATCCTTAGTGGACTGGTTTTTCCCTGGCATGACACCCCTTCCCTACCCCAACTTGGAAAAATGTAAGACCAAGGTAAGGTGGGTTGTGTGGTGTTTGGCCATAGGGATATGTTGGGTCAATAAAAAAGAAGAAAGATTCCATACCTTTTTATCGTTTTTGAAAAGAGTTTAGATAGGAATATATTTTGATTAATTGGAGGCCAATTTGCAAAAAACTCATTATGTGATTCTAATGTACCTGTTACATACCTACTCAAAGGTCTAGTCTCACTCTAGCGTGACACGCCTCCCAACCCCAACTTGGCAGAAAGTAAGACCAAGGTAAGGTAAGTTGTGTGTTTTTCTTGGTCGTAGGGATACCCTAAATCAATAAAAAAAAAAAAAGAGTTCATACCTTTTTATTGTCTTTGAAAAGGTTTAGATTGAAATATTTTGATTAATTGGAGGCCAATTTAGAAAAAAAATCATAATGTCATTTTAGTGCACATGTTAGATACATACTTAGGGGACTAGTCTCGCTCTAGCGTGACACCACTTCTCGACCCCAACTTGGTAGAATGTAAGACCAAGGTAAGGCGGGTTGTGTGTTATGCTTGGTCATAGGGATACCCTTTAGTCAATAAAAAGAAGTGTTGGCTTTCAATTGTTTATTGTGCTTTGGTTGTCCTTGATGAGAAAACCCTGGTTTAGATAATACTTGTACATGGTTTATAATGTTGGGATGGTCTAATCTTGGGGGCATATGATGTTCTACACAGTGATTTACTTGGCTTCGTTTATATCATTTTGATGGGATCTTGATACATATTGATACTCTTGATGCATGTTGGTACTGACAGTGTTTATCTTTTAGGGTGCTACAAGTCAGGTTTTAAATGATAACATGTATTTTCATCAGGCATCTTAGACACCATGGATAGTGGCATACATACTCTGGCTGATATATTGGCAAGTTCTTGTTGAGGTATACATTTGCTTATACATTTGTGCAAATTTATTTTTATATGGACTGACAGTTCAAATGTGATATGAATTCTTATGTTTGCACATAAAAGTTTCAAGAAATGCAGATTACAGGTTCGGGTCACCTGTATATATTTTCTTCATAGAGTATTTTTACTAACAGGGTCTTCAAGACATAAAGCACATGGCTTCAGGCAGCTTATATTTCAATTGTATATGTTACATTGGTGAATGTCTTTGAAGCATTTCATGGTTAATATATCTTATGGTGAGGATATTGAAATATTTATATTTTACACCATAAATGGTGTTGGGCACTAAAGAGATATAAAGTCTTTTTTAAACAAAGAAAATCAAGCCCTTGTCGGGCATGCTAAGCATTGAGGAGTCGAGCATATTAAAGTTTTAAAAGCTTGAGTAAGATATTGGTTTGATGCTTATGTTTCGGTCACATTAAGCATGTGACATTGGGTGTTATGAATATAATTTTTTTGACTTTGTTTAAAGTCACTTGGAAGTCACAAGTAATCGACAACCATCATGAGTTAATGATTTAATCCATGGACAGTGGATTCAATTGCATTATGATGTTTAGATTTCAAATGATTATATTATGTTGAAACTTCTTCGAAAGACTTGAAGGAAATGTAGGGAAAAGTTGTTATTGTTTCATTGTGTAAACATATGAAACCCCAGCTGCCACCGTGGAGAGTTTGTGGTTGCAAATTTCTGGTAAAATGCTTGACTATGGAAGTTGAAAAAGAAGAGGCAGAGCTCGTAGATGGAGGTCTTCAGCTAGACAGTTTTGAGACGGTTCTTTTGGTATTTGTTTATTTACATTCCTCCATAAAAAGGTATTAAAGAAATCATTATTTATGGGCTTTGAAATTTTTTCTTAAAGCATTAGTCATGAAGATTCAGTGGTTAATGTTATTCAAAACCCTTGATTATTCCTGAGCAAACAAATAAAGGGTTAATGCATTCAATTGAAGAAAAACAGTTATTCCAATCTGGAAATTCCGATGAAGTTACATGAGAACATATGTGTATAAAACAGAGGTTGATTATTGCTTTTGTTGTTGGCATTTTTAAGAGATTTGTGCACACATTCTACAATTGAAAGTCTTGAAAACATGATGTAAAATTTTTAACGGGTATATCTTGTATTTTAGAGATTCAAAAATGAATCTTTAGGATATTTGATGTATTAGTATGGAAGGTTTATGTGAGTTGAATTGAAACAGAGAAACCCTCTGATATTTTATTATTATGTGTTTTGTAGAAGGGGTTGGTGCTCCTTGGAATGGGTGTTCCTAAATGTGTAAGGAGTTGGTGCTCCTGTGTCTTATGAAGTGGGTGCTTTTGAGTTTTATGAATTTGGTGCTCCTAAATTTTGTGGAGTTGGTGCTCCAAGTGAATAAAGAGATATATTTTTCGAGTGGTTTTTATTCCCCAAGAGGGTTTTCCATTCAGGACAAAACAATGTGTTATGTGATGATTTTGTGCGCGATTGTTCTTATTTATTTGATCTCAATATGTCATAAGTTGCATTAAATGTTGTTAAGTTTCAGTCTTGCATCTCTGTCAATGTTTAAGTCATCATATCATGCATAGAAGGTTTTGTTACATGTAAATGTGTAAAACATCTTGACTTTAGTCTTTATTAATGATATGTCTATTTGGTCTTTTGGGTTTTCTTTGCTTCTACAAATGTTTATATCAAAATGTCATGCACAAATGTGTTGTTATTGTTATGAACTCTGATACAAGAGAAAGTATAAAAGTATTCATTTAGGTTCAGTCTATGTCTCAATTTATGTCAATGTTTTATTCATATGCCTAATTCATGTTTAATAGCCAAGTTTGCTTCACAAACTATCATTTGTCTTCTTAGTTCAAAAGCAAACATAAATTCTTGGTTTTTGAAATTATGACTTTTATAAATCACTGATTCACCCCCCCCCCCTCTCAATGATTTCAGTCTTCCAATAAGAAGAAGAAAGAGTTCATTTTTTTTTTTTTTGAAATGGGTTTAGATTGTAATATTTTGATTAATTGGAGGCCAATTTACAAAAAAAAAACATAATGTGATTTTAATATACCTATTACATACATACTTAGGGGACTAGTATCGCCCTAGTGTAACACCCCTTCTCGACCCCAACTTGACAGAATGTAAGACCAAGGTAAGGCAGGTTGCGTGTTGTGTTTGGTCGTAGAGATACCCTAGAGTCAATAAAAAAAAAGAGTTCATAATGTGATTTTAGTGTACATGTTACATCATCAATGGACTAGTCTCACCTTGGCATGACACCCCTTCCTGACCCCAACTTGGTAGAATGTAAGACCAAGGTAAGGCGAGTTGTGTCTTGTGCTTTGTCATAGAGATATCGTAAGTCAATAAAAAATAACAAAAAAGAGTTCATACTTTTTTATCGTCTTTGAAAGGGGTTTAGATTGAAATATTTTAATTAATTGAAAGCTAATTTACAAAAAAATCATAATGTGATTTAAATGTAGTTGTTACATACATCTTTAAGGGACTAGTCTCGCCCTAGCGTGACCCCTTCCCGACCCTAACTTCGCAGAATGTAAGACCAAGGTAAGGCAAGTTGTGTGTTTTGCTTAGTCGTAGGGATACATTGAGTTAATAAAAAAAAGAGTTCATACTTTTTTATCACCTTTCAAAGGGGTTTAGATTGGAATATATTTTGATTAATTGGAGGCCAATTTACAAAAAAAATCATAATGTGATTTAGTGTACGAATTACATACATACTCAGAAGATTACTCTCGCCCTAGCATGACACATTTTCCCAACCCCAACTTGGCAGAATGCACGACCAAGGTAAGGTGGGTTGCATCTTGTGTTTGGTTGTAGGGATACCCTTAAGCCAATAAAAAAAAAAAAAAGAGTTCATACCTTTTTATCATTTTTGAAAGGGGTTTAGATTGGAATATTTTGATTAATTGCAAGCTAATTTACAAAAGAATCATAGTATGATTTTAGTGTACCTATTGCATACATCCTCATAGGACTAGTTTCACTCTGATGTGACACCCCTTCCTGACCCCAACATGGCTTAATGTAAAATCAAGGTAAAGCAAGTTGCGTGTTGTGTTTGGTCATAGGGATACTCCTAAATCAATAAAGAAAAGAAAGAAAGAGTTCATACATTTTTATCATTTTTGAAAGGGGTTTAGATTGTAATATTTTGATTAATTGGATGCCAATTTACAAAAAAATCATAATGTGATTTTAGTGTAACTGCTAGATACATCATTAGGGGAGTAGTCTCGCCCTACTTTGACACCACTTGCTGACCCCAACTTGGCAGAATGTAGGATCAAGGTAAGGTTAGTTGTGTGTTGTGCTTGGTCGTAAGGATATTCATAGTCAATAAAAAATTAAGAGTTCATACCTTTTTATCATCTTTGAAAAGGGTTTAGATTGGAATATATTTTGATTAATTGGAGACTAATCTACAAAAAAATCATAATGTGATTTTAGTGTACCTGTTACATACATACTCAAGGGACTAGTCTTGCCCTAGAATGACACCCCTTCCCAACCCTTGGAAAAATGTAAGACCAAGTTAAGAAAGGTTGTGTGTTGTGCTTGGTCGTAGGGAACACCCCTGAGTCAATCAAACAAGAAGAAAGAGTTCATACCTTTTTATCATTTTTGAAAGGGATTTAGATTGGAATATTTTGATTAATTAGAGGCCAATTTATAAAAAATCATAATGTGATTTTAGTGTACTTGTTATATACATCCTTAGGGGAATAGTTTGGCCCTAGCGTGACACCCTTTCTTGACCCCAACTTGGTAGAATGTAAGACCAAGGTAAGGTGGGTTGCATGTTGTGCATGTAAGACCTAGGTAGGGATGCCCCTGAATCAATAAAAAAAGAAGAAAGAGTTCATACCATTTTATCATTTTTGAAAGGGGTTTAGATTGAAATATTTTGATTAATTGGAGTCCATTTACAAAAAAAATTATAATGTCATTTTAGTGCACATGTTTACATCCAAAAGGGTACTAGTCTCGCTTTGCGTGACACCACTTCCCGACCCCAACTTTGTAGAATATAAGACAAAGGTAAGGTGGGTTATGTGTTTTGCTTGGCTATAGGGATACCCTAAGTCAATAAAAAAGAAGAAAGAGTTCATACCTTTTTATTGTCTTTGAAAGGGTTTTAAATAGGAATATATTTTGATTAATTGGAGGCCAATTTACAAAAAACTTATTATGTGATTTTAGTGTACCTATTACATACATACTCAAGGGTCTAGTCTTTCCCTAGCGTGACACACCTACTCGACTCCAACTTAGCAGAATGTGAGACCAAGGTAAGACGGGTTGCAAATTGTGTTTGGTCGTAGGGATACTCTGAATTAATAAAAAAGAAAAGAATTCATACTTTTTTATCATCTTTGAAAGGGGTTGAGATTTTAGTGTACCTATTACATACATTTTTAAGGGACCAATCTTGCCCTAGCGTGACACCCCTTCCTAACCCCAACTTGGCATAATGTAACACAAAAGTAAGGCGGGTTGCATTTTCTACTTGGTCATAGGGATACGCCTGAGTCAATAAAAAAAATTCATACCTTTTTTATTATTTTTTAAAATGGTTTAGATTGGAATATTTTGATTAATTGGAGGCCAATTTACAAAAAAATACAAATGTGATTTTATTGTACCTGTTATATACATCCTCAAGGGACTAGTCTCACCCTAGTGTGACATCCCTTCCCAACTCCAATTTGGCAAAATATTAAATCAAGGTAAGGTGGGTTGTGTGTTGTGTTTGGTCATAGGGATACATTGAGTGAATACAAATTTGAAAAAAGAGTTTATACCTTTTTATCGTCTTTGAAAGGGGGTTTAGATTGGAATATATTTTGATTAATTGGAGGCCAAATTATAAAAAATCATAATGTGATTTTAGTGTACCTATTACATACATACTCAAGGGACTAGTCTCTCCCTAACATGAATCCTCTACCCAACCTCAACTTAGCAGAATGTAAGACCAAGGTAAGGTTGTTTGTGTGTTGTTTTTGGTCATAGGGATATCTCAAAGTCAATAAAAATAGAAGAAAGAGTTCATAATTTTTTATCATCTTTGAAAGGTGGTTTAGATTGGAATATTTTGATTAATTGAAGACCAATTTACAAAAAAATCATAATGTGATTTTAGTGTATCTATTACATACATCTTCAAGGGACTAGTCTCGCCCTAACGAGACACTCCTCCCGAGCCCAACTTGGCAGAATGTAAGAACAAGGTAAGGCAGGTTGCGTGTTGTGTTTCATTGTAGAGATATCCAGGATTCAATAAAAAAAGAGTTCATACATTTTTATCATCTTTGAAAGGTGTTTAGATTGGAATATTTTAATTAATTAGAAACCAAATTATTAAAAAAAAAAATCATAATGTGATTTTAGTGTACCTATTACATCCTCAAGGGACAAATCTCACCCTAGCATGATACCCCTTCCCGACCCCAACTTGGCAGAATATAAGATCAAGGTAAGGTGAGTTGCATGTTGTACTTGGTCGTAGGGATACACTGAGCGAATAAAAAAAGAAGAAAAGAGTTCATACATTTTTATCATCTTTGCAAGGTGTTTAGATTAAAATATTTTGATTGATTGGAAGCCAATCTACAAAAAAATCTTAATGTGATTTTAGTGTACCTATTACATACATCTTAAGGGGACTAGTCTTGCTCTAGTGTGACACCCTTTCCCAACCCCAACTTGGCAAAATGAAAGACCAAGGTAAGGCGAGTTGCATGTTGTGATCAGTCCTAAGGATACCTCTGAGTCAATAAAAAAAGAATTCATACATTTTTATCGTCTTTGAAAGGAGTTTAGATTGGAATATTTTGATTAATTGGAGACCAATTTACAAAAAAATCATAATGTGATTTTAGTGCACATGTTACATACCTCAAGGGAATAGTCTTGCACTAGTTTGACACCCTTTTTCAACCCTAATTTGGTAGAATGTAAGACCAATGTAAGGCGGGTTGTGTGTTGTGCTTGGTCATAGGGATACCCCTGAGTCAATAAAAAAAAAAATTCTTACTTTTTTATCGTCTTTGAAAGGGGTTTAGATTAGAATATTTTGATTAGTTGGAAGCCCATTTACATAAAAATCATAATTTGATTTTAGTGTACCTATTACATACATCCTTAGAGGACTTGTCTCGGCTTAGCTTGACACCCCTTCATGACCCAACTTGGAAAAATGTAAGACCAAGGTAAGGTGGGTTGTGTGTTGTGTTTGGTTAGAGGGATACCCCTGAGTCAATAAAAAAAAGTAAGAGATGCTACCTTTTTATCATTTTTGAAAGGGTTTAGGTTTGAATATTTTGATTAATTGGAAGTCAATTTCAAAAAACATAATAATGTGATTTTAGTGTACCTGTTATATACATCCTCAGGGGACTAGTGTTGCCCCAGCGTGACACCCATTCTCGACTTCAACTTGGCAGAATGTAAGATGAAGGTAAGGCAAGTTGCATGGTGTGCTTGGTCGTAGGGATACCCTAAGTCAATAAAAATAAGAAGAAAAAGTTCATACCATTTTATTGTCTTTGAAAGGGGTTTAGATTGAAATATATTTTAATTAATTGGAGCACAATTTACAAAAAAATCTTAATGTGATTTTAGTGTATATGTTACATACATACTTAGGGGACTAGTCTCACCTTAGCATGACACCCCTACGAACCCCAATTTGATAGAATGTAAGACCAAGGTAAGGCAGGTTGCATGTTGTGCATGGTCGTAAGAATACCCTGAGTCAATAAAAAAAAGAAGAATGAGTTCATACCTTTTTATCTTCTTTGAAAGGGGTTTAGATTGAAATATAGTGATTAATTTGAGATCAAGTTACAAAAAAATCATAATGTGATTTTATTGTACATGTTACATGGATCTTTAGGGGATAGTCTCATTCTAACATGACACCTTTACCCGGCCCCAACTTGGCAAAATGTAAGACCAAGGTAAGGCAGGTTGTGTGTTGTGCTTGGTCGTAGAGATACCGTGAGTTAATAAAAAGGAAGAAATAATTCATACTTTTTTATCGTCTTTGAAATGGGTTTCAATTGGAATATTTTGATTAATTGGAGGTCATTTTACAAAAAATTCATAACATGGATCAAATGGTAGAATGAACATCTCTATATATACTAAAATGTGAGCAACCAAAGGCTACAAACAAGCTAATATTTCTACCACCTTTCTATCCCCATGCAATGAATCATCTAAATAACTTATAGATTTGCAACACATAATAGTCCTCACATTTCAAATGGCTAAGTTAACTTGTTTCAAGAGACAACAAGACTCTTTAACTGAGACAATGAACAACAAATCATTTTAGCATGTTTCCTACTTGGTTTGCAAGTTGACTATCCCTCTATATTTTTTCCAACTTATCATTGACTATGTTTATGCATATCCAAAGGTTTAAGACTCCTTATTTGCTTCCACATGCTACAAGTTTAGAACCACATTTTGATGAAACACATCTTCCCTTATCCATGTGTGGTTTAGAATACAAAACCAACGTGTTATGAATCTGTATATACTTAATGTGTTGGCTTACTTTCTTTACTTTTTGGTCTTTCACTATCTAATATTTTAGCACATGTAAAAGTGCTCTTTTCCACTGCAACCTTAAATCATTAACTTATCCCTATGTATGCACTTTGTTTACAACATTAAAAATTTAATGATTATTCATATTTGCAACACTCTAAGTATTGTGCTATCCCTTATACATATGCAGCATATTGATTCTATATTGCTAGCGTAAACTTATTCATTTGTTTTAACTCATTTCTTAGCATGTTAAAATATATGATGAATGGCTTTAATAAGCCCGCGCTATACATTAGTGCTATGTTTTCTTGATAAAAGTGCTTTTAATATCATATATATAATAATATATATATTATAATATCAACATTACGAGATATATATATATATATATATTCACACAAAAACATTTTTTGATATTTAGATATGTATAAATACTTAATTATATATTCATATATATATATATATATATATATATCGAATGTATACATACAGTGTGATATATGTCCATTCAATTTCCCTATGCATATGATGTATCTGTGCATAAGTGCACATAAGTATACCTTCTAACGCATAGGAATGCATATATGCATTCAATATGCATGAGATATCATTTTCACACACACACACGTGTATATATATTCATTTTTATATGTATAACCATCAATTAATAAATACACAAAGAACTCAAACTCAAAATAAAAATCTAGACACACAATTCAACTAAAGAACCAACTACGGAAATAAAGACTAAAATCATAACCAATCAAAGACGACCATACAAACTCTCCAATTTATCCAAGACTTGAACTAAGGGTTTACTTACCAAATCCTAACTGACTTTGACTCAACTTGACCAAACTAGATGTGAGCGTGTGTATGCTCAGTTAGGCTCATTAAGGGTTACTGGACCAAGTTCTTCTCCTAAGTGATACTTCCCCTCTCTTCTGAAGGTTCAAACCTATTCCTACATTTAGGTTAGTACATCATAACAATAGTTAGTCATTCACATGAAATATATTATCATCATAACCCATTTGCATCATCCAAGCATTAAAGTAATCATATTGCAATTCATATTTATTCATCATTTTTTCCATCAATATAAAACATAATCATTCATTCATAAGAAATAACATCTTAATGCATATTTCAATATTTCATTAACCTATTAAGAATATTAAAGCTCTGATTTGCATTTATCATCATATTTAGTCACAAGGTAAAAGTAAACCGATAACTAAGAAATGGGGTGTAACAGTTTCAGCTTTTCTACACCTGAGACTTAAGGTGTTCCTATTTTTGGCTATGGTGTTGATATCTCTATAGGTACTGGCCCTAGGGGCTCAATTGGTATGGGTGTTGGAGGTTCTTTTTGAGGTCCTTTTGTTCATACTTCATCTATTGATCATGTGCACAATTCTCTATTGTAGAACATGGGGCGCATGAAGAATTAGTTGGCAAGTCAGACCAGTTCTTCTTCTTAACCTATGTTCCAACCTTTCCATCATCAGAGCTCGCTTTCCATTTCTATTTTGAACACTCCTATCCCTTAGGGGGTGGAGATCCCAAAGTTCAAAAAGTAACATGGTCATGGGGACCCATGGACACATGTCTTGAGCATCCTTTAATGTGCTTTGTATTGATTTCTTTTATAACGATGCTTTGTTGGCCAAGCTATTCTTTTGTTCTCTCAAGGAAACTGCATTGGAATGGTATTGTGATTTACCTGATAATTCTAGTTTCTCTGTTGACCAGCTAGTCAACCAATTTCTCCAGCAGTTCCATCCAACATCAAGCCGAAGATCACCTTCAATAGTCTTATTCGGTGTAAGTAGGGAAGCCATGAGAAGTTGACTAGCTTTATAGCTCAATATCAGGAAATTTTTTATCAGATCTCCTATCCCATGCCTAACTCTAATGTTCAAAAGGTGCTCATTGGGAACTTGTAGCCTTCGCTGCAAGAGAATTTTATTTTGATGAAATATCCTTCTTCCGTGCATCTATGTGAAACTTTAAGAGAATACCACCAAGTAGTTGTTCAATATAGGGATTCATCCTCGCGCTCTTGCCAAGATGGTCAATTAGTCATGTCAATCTCAGGTAAGAACAAGGTTGTGGCTAACATGGTCTTTATTCCTTCAAATAAAAGCAATACAAGATGAAACAAAAATTTTAATAAGTTATTAGAATCATACACTAATGTCCTACAAAAACTATTAAAAGATAAAGTAATAACATTACCTGAGATTCAACAGTTGTCTGAGACATATTCTGAAAGGTACGACTCTCAAAAAATCTACCAATTTCATTGAATTGTTGGGCATGATACTAAAAGATGTGTCTACCTACGTCATGTAATTTAGGACTACATCGATGACGGGACCATCCACCTCAATGGAAGAAAGGAGAATTTTAATAAATTTATAGCCAAGCCTAACAACCAACTACATATATGCATAGGTTTGTTCCCTTTGCATTATGTGAACTTGGTCACTTCTTCATTTGCTTATGATTCTACCTCGTGTGACTATGTGAATGTGGTTTCATTCACTTATATTCCTCCAACAAAACGTGTGAATACAGTTCCTGATATTACATTTACCTCACACAATCTGCCTTTCGAAAAGGAGCCCTCTCCATTGTATGTTCCCACCTAGATTAATGGTAACATCGTGACTGGTGTTATGGTTGATTCGTCGAGCCAAGTGAACATTATCACGGAGGAGGCCTTTTTCATTAAGAATTTGCATAAGGATATATATGATGAGTCGTAGGGCACCCTCCATACTCATGATGGGTTTTCTATCACCCCTTTGGGCTCTATTTCTTTGTTGATTCTAGTTGGTCCTAAGTTTATGGATGTTACATTTGTTGTGATCTCATAATTAGATTTATTTAGAGCAAGGCTGAGCATTTCGTGTCTAGCCTTTATGAATGCAGTCAGTTTCGTAATCCACATATCTATGAAATATCCCCATAAGGGTACCATGCATGTTGTTCAAGACACCAGATACAATCCATTGGTAGCATGTGGGGACTTCTCTCTCGACCATTTTTGGCTCGCCCCAATCAAACTTGTAACGAAGCTAAGGTAGCAAAACAACTTCCTACACTAATCTTGAGAGGAGAATAATGTAAAACTTTACAAATCTTTAACAGTTATAAAAAATTAAGCAAAAATAAACATAAATATCATTCATACCACGACACAATGATTTACATGGGGAAAACCCTTTTGGGAGAGAAAACCCCACACACCAAAAGCTACCCAATATATTATTCAGAAATCACAAAGATTACAATATACTTGCAAAGCAAGCTTCTCATAGGATTATCACCACTCAAAGATCAAGGGACAACATGACTGCTATTAGACTCTTAGAATACATCATCGTCTCTCTATCGCAACCGTAATACAACGCCCTCATAAAATAGGGTTACATTCTAGGGAAAGACAGGCCAACAAAATATCTACCATTAGATCTAAAATCTAATAACAAATGGTCTGCATTTACAATATATCATTATTAATGTATGTTGGCCATTTTAGGAGTTTCCTGAAAAATTTAACACACTCACATTTTTCTCTTTGCTGCCATTGTATACACCTATTGGTGTAACTAGGAAATATATATATATATATAAATATATATGCATCCTATCAACAATAAATCGTATAATTGCAAGGTTGAGACACATTTTCCCAACAAGTTTCCCACTTTTCGAACACCTTGCAAGAGCAACATGAGGGTGTAAACATCGTCTCTTTAATTGCTAGGGGTTGAAAGGCCCATAGTCTCTGAACACCATTGAACTTCTCTATGCTCACGGGCTTAGTTAAAGAATCAATAACATTCATCAAATTCTCTACCTTAGCCAACTTCACCCCGTCATCTTCAACCATATCTTTAACAAAATGATACTATACATCAATGTGCTTGGTCTTGGCATGAAATGTCGGGTTCTTGGCTAGACATATTTCACTCAGACTGTCATAATAAATTGTCACCGCGCCTTGTTTTATTCTAATATTTGAACGTAGTCTCTTAAGCCAAATGACTTCTTTACAAGGATGAGTAGCTTCCATATGCTCTACTTCAATAGTGGACAAAACAACCACAACTTGTCACTTACTCATCCAACTAATTGCACCACCAAATAAAGTAAACACATAAGCACTGGTGGATTTTCTGCTATCAACATCACCTACTTAGTTTGAATCCACATACCCATGAATATCAAGGGAAATGTCATCTTCGGTCATATTACTTTGATAACATAAGGACTAATCTAAGGTACCCCGCAAATATCTGAAGACTCTTTTAACTGCATCCCAATGAATTCTACCAGGATTAGACATATATCTAGAAAGAACTCCCATTGCTTGAGAAATGCCTGGTCTACTACAAACTATAGCATACATCAAACTTTCAACTGCACTTTGGTAAGGAAATTTTCTCATGTCTTCCATCTCTAATGGAGATGTTGGACAATCTAAAATAGATAACTTTGTTCCAACTGAAACAGGAACACACAATGGTCTACAATCCTACATATCAAACCTTTGTAAAATTGAGTTGACATGCTTACTTTGGCCAAAGCATAGCTTTATGTTCCCGCTCTCTTTTAATTTCCATCCCAAGAATGTGTTTATCTGCACCAAGATCTTTCATTACAAATTTAGCAACAAGTTGAGATTTTAGTTTTGAAATCATACCTTTCCCTCTACCAATAAATAACATATCAACATATAATGCAATAAATAGGAAACGATCACCATCAATTTTATAATAAACACAATGATCTAATTTAGAACGTTCAAATCCCAAACTCAACACATATGTATCAAATTCCCAGTACCACATCTTAGGACTCTATTTTAGGCCATACAAAGATTTCTTCAATTTTCAAACTAATTTACTTTTACCTTTCACCATGTAGTGCTCTGGTTGTGTCATATAAATATCCTCCAAATCACCATGAAGGAAAATAGTTTTCACATTCATTTGCTCAACCTCTAAATCATAAGCAGCATCAATATAAAACAAAAATCTAATGGATGTCATTTTTGCAACGAGAGAAAGTATCTCACCATAATCAACACCCTTAACTTGAGAGTAACCTTTCTCAACCAACCTTGCTTTGTACTTCTCAATACCTCCATTTGAACCAATCTTTTTCTTGAACACCCATTTACAACTAACAAGTTTTCATCTTTAGGCAATGGTACAAGATCCCATGTATCATTCTTTTTCAAAGATTCCATTTCTTCACCCATAGTAATTTTCTAGGATTCTACATCATTCATACCTAATGCCTCTTCTACAGATCTGGGTTCATCCATGTTAGTATTCAAAGAAAAAATACATCCCCAATCATCAGGTGAATACCTTTCAGGTGGTTGTCTAAGTCTTCTAGACCTACAAATAAGTTGATTTGGAGGTTCTTCCTCCTCTTCTAAAGATCCAGAGCTAGATGAGCTCTCCTCAACTTCTTGTCTATCCTTGGGCCTCAATTCAATTCAACATTCTTAGGTGTAGAAGGAAATTGAATCACATCTTCTAGTTGTTTTCTTTTTTGCTGCAATGTAATAGAAGAAGGCTTAGTTTCTCTAAAAATACACTTCTACTATGTATTACCTTTTGTGCAACAAGATCCCAAAGCTTGTATCATTTCACACCATAACTATATCCGATGAAGATACATTTTAGATTCTTGTTCTCCAACTTTTTTTGCTTCTGCTTTGGCACATGTGCATATGCCTCACAACCAAAAACTCTAAGATGTCTTAATGAAGGCTTGCGACCCGACCATGCCTCTATAGGTGTCTTATCAACAAGAGTTGATGTAGGAGACTTTCTAATTAGATAGCAGGAAATAGCAATAGCTTCAGCCCAAAACCTTTGTTCTAGGCCAGCACCACTTAACATACTCCTAGCCTTCTCCATCAGTGTCCTCTATCAAAATCATTAGAGAAAAATTTACTGCCATTATCATTCCTTAAACATTTTATTTTCTTTCCAATCTACAACTTAACCATTGCTTTAAATTATTTAAATTGACTGAAAACTTCATATTTACTCTTTAGAAAATATACCCATGTCCTACTATAATCATCAATAAATGAAACAAATATGTGGATTTACCAATCGAAGGAACATCTACAACACCAACACATCAAAATGAATAAGATCCAATACACTACAAGATTTATGAGAACTCAAGTAAAACTAAATGCGGTTTTGTTTTCAATAAATGCAATGCTCATAGAAATCAAATTCAAAATTACAATAAAACAAACCTTCAACAATTTTTTTATTTTTCAAAGTCCTTAAACCCATTTCTCCAATGTAGCCAAGCCTTTGGTTTCATAACATAGTTTTCTTGAAAGGAAGTCGGGTGAGCGAAAATAGCTTCCTACATTAATCTAAGCAGGGGAGAGTTACAAATTTTTCATTTTAACACCTTTGTTGTTACAATATGAGATACACATAGAGAATAATGGAAATATAATAACAAGTACACAAATGCAATAACAACAAATATACGTGGGGTAAACCCTTTCGGATAAAAAACCCCACCCTTCAAAAGCACAGTACTTTCTCTATTACTTCAAATAATGAATACAAGATATCACCAAGTACAAAGTTTCTTCAGCAAGTGCTTCTACACGAACACCTGTTCTGGAGTGATACTGGTAGCACTTTGTTACCTGCAAACAAACGATGCATTCTACAATACAAGGCACTCAATAAATAGAGTGATACAAGCTTCAAGAAGCATCTAGAAGGTGAGGGGCGTCCAAATCCAAAAGGCACAATTTTCAATGCCTTAGACATGCATTTGGGCATATGTACAACATTCCCTTACACCCCTGACAAGTGTCAAACTTGCAAATATTCTTCTTCCAAGATTTGGCACCCAAAATATGCTAAAAATAGCTTATGAATGATGCTTTACAACTATCATAGAATATGTCATAAATCTTCCATAGAATCTGTCATAGGATTCATAAAGAATCTATCATAATTGGCTAAAAATAGTTGATTCTCTTACATCCTGTCATAACCCATCTTGGGTGCCAACTTTCTCCATGCATTCAAAGATGCCTTATGATGCATCATATAATCTATCATATGTCATAGATTCTAAAGTGGGATACCTATGTCCACTTGGGATGATGATGTGTCATCTAGTCACCTCCAATGGGGATGACACCAGCCAATGGGTCCCAATTTGTGACATGACACCATAGGCATTTAAATAATACACATAAATACATTAATTACATCAATTAAATCAATGTTAGGGCTCTAAGGTTGAGACACCTTAATACCAAGATTCTCCCACTTGTTGAAGACCTGTCAAGAGTCATACAAAATCATCTACTCAAGGCACCAAGTCCCATGGAATCGAAACACCATCTCAACTTCTTCATGCTCACTAGTTTTGTTAGTGCATCTACAACATTCACCAAAGTGTCAACCTTCTCCAAGTTCACCTTTCCATCCTCTACCATATCTCGAACAAAATGATATTGAACATCAATGTGCTTTGTTTCGACATGGAAAGTAGGATTCTTTGCTAAAAAAATTACACTTTGAGTGTCACAAAAAATAGTAATATGTCCTGCATCTAAACCAATATCAAAACACAATCTCTTAAGCCAAATGGCTTCCTTACAAGCATGAGTGGTTGCCATATACTCTGCCTCTGTCATGGATAGTGCGACTACAAACTACTGCTTACGCATCCAACTAATAGCACCACCAATGTAATGAGCCTAGCCCAAGCTGACTCAAAAACTCTTCTTTTGCTACCTTGGGAATTTTGTCAAACAGTTGGTGTGCAAGCTGATATAGGCTGATAAGAACTTCTGATTGATTTTTTTTTACTTTCTCGTCACCAATGATGTTTCATTAAATGTTTCCAATGGTTTCAATGATTTCCAATGACAACTATGAATGTCTCTAAGATGAAATGCAATTGTTTTAATGCAGTTTTGATGTATAAAGATGACTGAAACTACTTGCAATATGCAGCTCCAACAATTAAAAATGATGAAAAACGCTTTGGATGCAACCTAAGATGGCATTTATGCACTTACAACCAAGTAGCATTAATACAAATACTTGGTATGCAATATTATAACATTATTTATGCCAAAAGAGAACCTTACAGCCAATTGACATTTTGTCTAACAATTGGCATGCAAACTAATAAGTTGATCATGAATAATATAAACAAACTCAATTACAATAGTATTTGACCAACAACTTGTATCTCCTTTGCAATAAAATTTCTAATACAATGATGCTATGAATTGGCCAAGACTCTTGGCTTACAATTGATTAACAATAGTGTCAAATCTGATTTTTTGATTATTCACTTACAACAACTAAAATGCCTATGATGACAATGCAAACTATTTAGCAAATGCAAGAAGAACCTGGTAATGATGGCGCCCAATGTTGTTGATGAAGAAACAATAAAATTCCAATGTGATAGGCACCTTCCAAGCTCAAATTGAAATGCTCAAGCTACCGCCCTTGTTCTTGCCTGGAAAAAGTTTAGATAATTAATTGCAGCACCAAACACCTTCCAATTTTCCCGTAAAACGATTGTCTCGACGATAAGAATTGAATGCAACAATACCCAGAATGATTGGCCTCCTCAATCGAAAGATATGAGCAAAAACATGTGGCTCACATAGGCTGATCAACCTCCATGATAGTAAATTATGAAGGTCTGAAAATGCAACTGAAACTTTACAAAATATCACTCCTTAAGATGATGAAATGATAAATCACAAGCAACAATTATTCTCCAAATTGAATCTCCACAAATTTGGCCCTAGGCCATTAATTTTGCTCAACAAAATAATCAATCTCAGCAATACATCAGCTACTGAAGTAACTTCTCAATCAAATGCAACAATACATCAACTGTTGCAAGTCAAATACTTTACTCAAATTAAGTACAATAATACATCAACTATTGTACTCAAATAATTTCCACAATGAAGCACAAGATTGGACTTCTGAGGTAAAGCCCACAATCAGCAATAATTCAACTGGTATCTCACAGCCTCAAAATTGTGTAACCAATGAGGGTTTTCGTCCCCAAAGGTCCTCCAATCGCTGAAACCCTAGCTGGCTTCTCCACCACCAAAATTCATCAATTCAAACAACAATTTTTGGATGAAGAAACAATGGTTGGCCTCTCGTATTTATTCTTTTTCACCAAGAGGTTGGCCCACAATCTAGAAGCTTCCAGACAATTATTTTAATTTTTATTAAGTGACTTTATGATGTATTATTTTATTCAAGTCACTTTATTAAATTAATTAAATATAAGGTCACCTTATAATATTGATTTATTTAATAACCTTATAAATAATTAACTTAATACTACTTTTTAATTTAATTAAAATAATTAATTAGTCATCCTCAAGGAAAATCATTATTTTGGACAACTTAATTAATTAATTTAATTTAATTACTCTACCTCCAAAACGGGGACATTACAACCAAACATCATAAACACATAACCACTGGTGGATCTTCTGTTGTCAATGTCACCTACCCAATCTAAATCCACATATCCTTGAATGCTCACAGAATGCTAAGGTCCAGTAGGATAACCATGAAAACGCAAGGCATGCTCAGAAGTACCCTGTAAATATTTGAACTCTTTTAACCGCATCCCAATGCACCTATCTAGGATTAGCCATAAAACGGCTAAGGACTCCCACTGCTCGGGTAATGTCTAGTCTCATACACACTATCGCATACATCATACTACCAACTGCACTTGCATACGGTACTTTAGTCATATCCTCCATCTTAGTAGGAGATTTTGGACAATCATTCATAGAAAGCTTCATCCCTTGCATCATAGGAACAACTAACTGTCTGCAATCTACCATGTTGAATCTCTCCAACACCGAGTTCACATACTTACTCTGGCTTAACCAAAGCTTTCTATGAGCTCTATCTCATTGTTTCCATTCCCAGAATGTACCTAGTTGCACCTAGGTCTTTCATCTCAAACTGTGTTGACAACTAAAACTTCAAATCTAAAATCATACTTTTTCCATTCCCAATAATCAACATATCATCTACGTATAGGAAAATAATAAGAATGTGACCATTATTAGTTTTAAAGTATACACAATGGTTAGATTTAGATCTCTGAAATCCCAATGACAACATATAAGTATCAAACTTCTAATACCACATTCTAGGAGATTGTTTCAAACCATAAAGAGACTTCTTCAATTTGCAAACCAAATTTTATTTACCTTTCTCAACAAAATGCTTTGGATGTGACATGTAAATATCTTCCTCCAAGTCACCATGAAGGAATGTTGTCTTCACATCCATCTGTTCCACTTCTAAGTCATAAGTTGTTGCAAGTGACAACAAAAGCCAAGTAGATGTCATCTTCGCTACAAAAGAGAATATCTCCCCATAATCAATTCTCTCCACCTGAGAAAACCCCTTAGCGATCAACCATGCCTTATACTTCTCAACATTTCCATCAGGACCACACTTTTTCTTGAAAACCCATTTACAACCAACAGGTTTACGTCCAACAGGAAAAGATACCAAATCCCAAGTCTTATTTTTCTTTAAAGAATCCATCTCCTCGTCCATGGCTTGTATCCAAGAATCTGAATCATTCATACCCATAACCTCTCTAACATTCTATTGTGACCTATTTCACACATCGCCCCATTGCAAATGGGGACCTGTAGTAGTTTTCTTTTTAGGGTTTTGCTTTAGAGTTGCAATTTCATAAGTTCATTGCTTTGAAAGTTTCAAGTTTTGAAAAATCATCTGAGCCAAGTAGAGAATTCAACCCTAGAACAGTGCTTAGATGTCGTCAAAGTGCTTAGAAGGTCTCGAGGACGAGGAATGCCATTGCTTTGAGTCAATTCTAACACTTCCTATTTTTTAGGGATTCTGCTTTTTTGCTTTTCGTTTTTTCTATTTTTGGCACTTTAGGACCAATCCGAGAAGCAGCTTTTTGGCCTACTTTTACTTTTTAATTTTTACTTTTTCCATCTTTTTTGAAAGTTGACCTAGGATTGGGCCCCACAGGTCATGGTGTCAACGTTTTTATCTTCGGAATCAAAATTTTTTGCCTCCAAGCATAAAAAGCAAGAAAATTCTCCAAGCAAGGGTTTTGTTCAGATGATCCAAATGAAAGCGGTTACGGAACATAATAACCCAACCAAAATAACCCTGGACAGAATAACCCGGTCACAATAACCCAAGGACAAAATAACCCGGGGTCATAATAACCCAAGCCAAAATAACACGCGGTCTGAATAACCCATGGACAAAATATCCCCATAAGAATATAGAGAAAGGAAAATAAAATTTATAAATTACATGTATGTTGCTAAAAAAACTTTATTATTCAAATTTTCAAATTAAAGTGTCAAATTATGAGCGATGCCTCTTATATAATCTAAAATGTTATGGTTGTCATAACCATCAACCAATCTTTTTAGTCTTTCTTTGAGTTCACGATATTTTTTCCTGCTTGGTTGCCTAGTGTATCCAGCCATATATTTTTCTATTCTATTCTCTTGGGTGGTTGTTTGTTGCCTCTTTTGGTTAGTCCAATCCATGTGTCTTCAAAATAATCAACTTATTCCCACGAAATTGCCTTTATTTTTATAACTATTTACCAATTTATAGGTTATTTAAGCATATTAAAGGTGTTTTAAGGCTATTTTAGGGGTATATAATGGATATATGGTCTAAAAATGACCTAAATAGCCTCTATGGTGCCTCACAATCATATTTATAATTTATTTTATGTCATTTCTAGTTTACTAGCTTGATCTAAAATGACCATGGGTTATTTTGACCACGGGTTATTTTGTCCATGGGTTATTATGACCTTGGGTTATTTTGTCCTTGGGTTATTTTGGTCGGGTTATTCTGTCCAGGGTTATTTTGGCTGGGTTATTATGTCCTTATACCGATGAAAGCAAGAGATTCATCCTGATGTTAGGAAGAGTAAGCATGGCACAAGCATCATGAAGTCCACCTACACATGAAGGATGGATGGCAAGCTAGATGTGAAGTCCGCTTGGAAGAAAATGGAGATGGTCCAACACAAGTTCAAGTCCACCAAGGGATAGAAGGCACAATGTCTAAACATAGATGAAGTCCGCCCAAGGAATGAATGTCCAAGGCAATGAGAATTCCACCCTAGGCCAAGGAAAGATGTCTAAGACAAGGTAAAGTTCGCCCATGCATGTCCAAGAGGAGTTTACTTTCGCCTAGCTCAAGGAAGCAATGTCAAGCACATGAAAAGTCTGCCTCAACTTGAAGAGAAGATGGCAAGACCAAGGTGAATTTTTCCCAAGAAAAAAAATGCCTAAGTATTGATGAAGTCCGCCCAAGGCATAAGTTGGCATGAAGAAGATAAACTCTACCCAACACTTGAAATGGCACAAGAACCACAAATTCTGCCCTTGGAATGGAGAGATTAAAGTCTGCCTTAGACAAAAGGAAGGATGGAAAAGAGGTCATGAAGTCCACCCAGCCAAGGAGAGGGAGAAAATGACATGAAGAGTAAAAAGTTTGCCATGAATAAAATAAAATTTTTCCATAATTCAAAGATGAAAAGGGTTGGAAAGATTGGAAAAATCAAATTCAAACACTTGAATAAATTTTCCAAATATTCAACACTTAGAAAATTTTCGAACTCAAAACAAAATCTAGAAGATTTTGGCTAAGGATGGCACCATGGTGAAAATTGGAAACTTTCTCCAGAAGATCTTTAATGAAGATTAAGTTTCCATTTTGGGGGAAATAAAATAGTCTAGGTTCGACGAATCCAAAAGAAAACATGAATTTGCTAATGATTATCGAACTCTTCAACTTTATAAGAAGTTGAACGTGTCACTTTCAACTCATTCTTTCAAAGTTTGATTGTGAGAAGGTTGTCTCTCTCCCGAGGTTGCAGAAGATAAATTTTAGAGAAGAATTTTGAAGATAAAGTAAATTTTCAAAGTGGATGAAGTAAAAAATTTAAGTTGAAGGACTGAATTTCCAGAGAATAACGTGCTTTTTCTAAGTTGAAGACATAATTTTCAAAATTCAAGACAATTTACCATCAAAAGTATATAATTTTGAAGGTTCAAAATCTGAGTTTGACAGATGTCCTCCATCCTTCTTCTGTCTTATTCACTTATTCTCACGAAATTTGCTAAGTACTTAGCCAATTTCAATATGATTTTTCACATAATTTAACTTTAGACAGGTTGAAAGTGAAAATTTCGAGCAAAAGGGTCCAAGAAAATTAGAATTAAAATCTTAAAATTAATAGTTTCTTCATGTTTCTTGCAGGTTGATGACCACTAGAGGAGAACCTTTGAGAAGGGCCCAAATGAAGTTTTCCAGTAAAGGACTGCATCCAGAGTCAAAGATCAACTCCAAGTGGAAGAATGTCACAGACACCAATCTTGGACACATGGATTTCAAAGATTTCAAGAAGAGAATGTATGGGCAAGATGGATTCCTGCAAACACCCATTGCTCACCGAATGATGAGAAATGGCATTGTCCAAGTAGCTGGATTTCCACCGGCTATGGAGTGAGTTGAATTGATGGTTGAATGTGTCATGCATTACAACACACAAGAGAGACAAATCATTGCACCAAATGGGAGAGTATTGGCTCAACTTGGAGAGTTATCCATTCAAGAAGCGTTTGGCATAACGGATTATAACCGAACTTCTTACAAAACCAAAGAGGATGCCAGAAGACTTTATGAGGACCAGTCGGAGTTGTGTGCAACAAATATCAATAAGTTGTGGTTAGAGAAGCCAAGGCCTTCCATCAAGAAAATTCCAAAGAAATTGCTTCGTACTGACTTCAAGGAGGAATATGGAGACCTCATTTTGCTATTAAACAAAGTAATGGGAAGCCCTCAAGGTGTGCCATTTGAGACATGGATGTATTAATTTATTGATGAGATCACCTCGGGTGTCAAGATGTTCAATTGGTCTCGGATAATCAGTGACAATCTCAATGAATAATTAATAAATTTGGAAAGGATAAATTCTTTTTACATGAGTTCCTATATTGTCTACCTATTGGCTAGAACTTATAGATACACAGGACTGATCTGCATAGGTGTGGTAGGAAATGGTTAAAATGAATTTAGGACCTATTATTGTTATCCACAGCTGTAACTCAGCGAGAAAACTCACTTCATATGGGTAAATGATGTCTTCCTGATGTACATCACTACAATATTGCAGGGAGGAACTCATCAAAGGCTCACTCATGAGGCCAAGAGCTTGATCAACAAGTATGGATCCTGGTTTATCTAGTTTCCAAGATTCACCTATATAAGAGTTCAAGGATTCACCGAATGTCCTTACCGACTTCTGATTTACCCCACCAATAGGATGGTCTTGCTCGAAGTTCTTAGGAAATTGGAGACATACCAAGGCCTCCAAAGATCAAAGCAGAAAGTATCCATTACCTTTCCATTTTTCATCAGGAATATGTTGGAGTCTTGTCCATTGGCACAAGTAGCTGAGAGCGCCAAGTTAGAGATGCAATGGTATCCATTCACATCTTACCGGTCCAAAGCTGATTTTGATCCTCACAATCGTATTGGTATCATGAATTGAAAAAGGTATAGACATAAGGTATACTTGGAAGATTTTTGGGCGAATGTTGCAGATGAATATGATATCAGAAGGAGACTATGGTCCAAATTGCCAATGAACTTGATTAAAACAACCAAGCTTTTCTATGTGTTTGATCAACTGGAGATAATGGAGGATATGTTCAACCATGCTATGATGAGAATTGGCCTCTTCCTCCTATGAGATGGTCAGAACCAGAGCTCACAAATCTAACCACCTTGATGAGGCCAGTTGTCAAGTATTCACAGTGGTGGGTTGATCAACAAGTCTAGGAGTTAAGGCGGAGAAATGTGACCCTCACTTATAACTTAATGGATGGGATGGAATCATATTCTTCAAATGCAAGAGCATCCCAAGGTGATGAATTGATTGAAAGCACTAATTCTAGGAAAAGGAAGGAGGCAATTGATGACTCCACAAGGTTGAAAGGGAAGAAGATTGTAAACGAAGAACCTGTTCAGAAGAAGCAAAGATTAGAGCCATCCTATTCGGCCATGTCCAAGAATGTGAATGAAATATTAGCTATTGAGGATGAGTCCTTGGCTGAAATAAGAATCCCCTCTCCAATCCATGAGGAGAACATTAAGTTAATCCAACAGGGCAATGATGAACCCCCATCTCCCACAAGCACAAAGATACTTGAGTCAAAAAATGAAATGGATATTTAGGGTGAAGAATTTCAAGAGGGAATGATTTCTTCTCTTAGAGGATTTTAGGATATTCCACATGAAGAAAATACTCAGGAAGAGGAAGGAATTGAATAGACTACAATTCTTGATTGGTTAAAAGAAATATTGAAGATAAAAGTACCGGTAAAAATTCCAGAGGAGGATGATACGGCTGATTTCTTAGCAAGGTTAGAAAGAGTTACTACAAAGAAGCCTGCCAAAATGTTTTCCACAATCCAGAAAGATGAGACCGACCATCGTACAGTGCAAACTGCCATACCGACAGTGGATAAGTCAAAGGAGGATATTGCTCCCCAAGATTATTCCATCACTACTGTCGATTTGGGTCCCACTACAAAGGGTCAAGAAGTGGAGGACTTAGAAAATTCAGTCGCTTCCATCAAGGCAAGGTTGCAAAAAGAAGTAGCAAAGAAAAGAAAATATAAAAAGGAGATCGAATGTCAGAAGGAATACATTCAACACTTGACCAAGCCACTTAATAAAGGTGATCCACTAGCTCCTCCACTTTTGAACTCTTCACAAGAAATGATCAAATATTTTGAAGAAGAGATGGTCATAGCCAAACAAACTAAGGAGTGGATATTGAGCAAAAGTGGTGTAGGAGCACCACTAAATAATGTTTGTCAACTTAAGATGATACCTAGTAGGCTTTAGGATTTTGTTATGTTTTGATTCTAATATGCTAAATAAGGTCTAAAAAAAGACCATTAAATATGTAATAGAGGTTTTTTGTGTCTTAGGAGTTAAAAAGTTCAAAGTTGCAAAGCAAATTGTAAATGTTGTCAAAAAAGCAAAAATTGTTAAATTTGCAACTTTCTAAGAAGTTGAAAGGTCAAGAGTTTGAAAAAAAGTTATGAACGTTGGGGAAAGTTGTAATCTCAATGTAAAAACTATAAAAGCCTCCAAAAAGGCTCGACCAAGGTGGTTGAAGTGGTTTTGGAAGCATTTTTCATGAAATACAATGCCATTTTCTAAAAATTCATTGGTTTTCTGAACTTTCTTTGCTTTGTATGGCCTATACAGTCCTTGTTATGTATTGAAGTGGATTTAAACTTGTAGAGGCATGATCTAAATTCTTTTTTAATCAAGTTTGAAATCTTTCATTAGGTTTTGTTGAAGATTTCTTTATTTTTTTGAAGCAGCCTTGTAAATACAGAGTTAAGGGTTTTAATGTAAACAAAATGAAGTAAATGTCATTCCACCTACTGTCTTCATCTATTGCTTAGTGGAATGACTTCTTTGATGGTAAATTAGGTGTTTCAATGTGTTTATAGGCAAGGAAGTGGAGATTGTATGATTTGGGTCACACCCTAGGGTTAAACAGTGCATGTTTCCATATGAAAAGAGGATGCTAATGAAGGGTTTTGTATAAATAGTGGAAGAGTTAGTTATGTGTTGGTCTTGTAAGTGTGTACAAACCATTTGGAGTCTATTGGATGCAATTATGAAGTCTAAGAATCCCAAGTCATGTGAGACTCAATAAACCCTAGATGTTTGTGTGTAATTGGAGGGTTTCAAGGATTAGTGTTGTAGACGCCTTGTATCTGAGAATAAATGTTGGAATCTGATGTTCTGGGACACAATTTGACTATGTCAATAGAGTTTGGGTGTTAAAAAAGTGTTTAGGAGGGATTTCCTTTGGAAAAGTGGGCTAATTTAGTAGCCTAGAAATAGGGCAGGTTATTGGTTCTTGATGTTGGGTCAAAGAAACCCTATGGAATCTTTTGGTATGTTGGTTAGGAGTTTGTGGTGAACCTTTATGGTGATTGATAGGTGATTGATAAGCAACTATACGACCTTCTCTAAAAGATATCTCCATTGTTTGGGTTTTGAGGGCTATAAGCCATAAGAAGGGTGTTTGAGTCAACTTGAGGAATTTGTGTTGTAAAAATTTGTTTCCTGATTGTGTTTGGTCATTTTGAGTTGGGAAGAGAGTCTTTGATCCACCTTGCTTGCATCAAAAAGTGAAGAAGCGGTTGCATTTGTGGAAATATTGATATTTGCTTATGGACAAACTTCCTCTTTGCTTTCAAGGATTGAAGTTATGGCAGAAGCATGGGACAACCTTCAAGCTATTCAAGAAAGAATTATACCATGCCTTAGAGCGTTGAAAGGAGTTCCAAAGCAGGAACTAATTGATGGAAAGGTAATTGCAGTAGGGGCTGCATATGATTTCAACACCTAGTATTGGGCATTGGTTGCATAAAGTGAAGTCCTAGAGAAGGTGAAGGCTGATGGTATCAGAGCCGAGGAATAGATGAGCGAAATTTAGAATAATATTTTCCGCCAATTTGCTTCCTCCCTAAGCAACCGCTTCTTCTCCTCTTCATTCTACATAGCCCACCAAACAATCTTTCATCATCCCTCTTTTGCTTAGCACACTCCCTTCATATGCAACCCACGCCTTACCCTTTTCTCTATAATTTTGATTTTACTTTTTAAACTCTCCCACTTTTTGACGCAACCCCAGCTCCCTTATACCACACGCCTCCTCTTGTCTACGCTACCTCTTCATTTCTCAATGTTTCCCTTCCTCTTCCACGGCGTGTCTTCTGAATAGCATTGTTCATTGAATGAATAGGGTTCAAGAATATGAGACATCAACCATAGGTTACTAAGTTTCAAATGTTGCTCAAAACTATCATGCCCAGCAAAGTTACACTTGGAACATAAGACATAAAATCTCAACCTTACGTGATGTTGCCTTGCTATTAATGGTTGAGTCTTTTCTTTAAAGTTAATTTTTTGCACCGCACAAAGGATAACAAATTCAATTAAGTTTTCCTACCAAAATTTAAAACTTTTAAAAGTTCTTTGTTCCTATATTCTACCTATCAAATCTGGGACTAGATAGAAATTTACACCAAGGGAACCTCTCCATATGCTTGCATATTGTTTGAATATAAGTAATGGATAAGATCTTTATCAACATTCCATTGTGACTTTTGTCAGGAGTTTGAAATGAAATCTGATTGTGCCAATCATCTCCATTGCCAAAAAATGCCAAAGACCACCAAACCAAACCAAAACTAAAGAAAACAAACTAGAAATATTTTTGGTCAATGTGGATCGTGCGTGCGCCTAGGTGCTCCTACATCGGACACACCGGGTAGAAATATTGTAAGCATAGGCTCACAATGGTAGAATTGAGTGATAAAATCACTCTTTTTGGTCAGAGGTAACCCACAATGAACTCCTTCGTTGAATATGTGCACAATGTCATTTCTTCTTTTTCTTTTTCTAGCACCTCATTGACACACTTGTCACCTTCCTTCCACAGCTCCACTCATCACCCTTCACTCCTCTCATGGCTTTGAATCCACCATATGTCGTCGTCCTCTGCCAAATGCTCTCTACCTTCTTCATCTTCCTCGTGGGCTCAAACAAACCATTTCCCAACCTCCTCCACCAAAATCCCTCACCAACATCCACAACACCTTCACCCAAATCTGTAGTATACAATCTCAAACTTGCATCCACAAACTCACTAAAATCTGCATATACCTCATTCCAATCTACAACATCTTCACTCAATCTTGTATATACCATTCCATATTCTTCTCCAAAACCAATATTCAACATATCCAATGAATACATAACAATATCATTCTCATAAGCAAACATTTTTTACCTTGTCTTCTTTGGCTACAACAATTCCAATAACTACAACTTCTTCTTTCTCATCCTTCACCATGGCTGCAATATCATCCTCCATTGTGATATCTTCCAAACCATCATTAGCTACAATATTTTTCTCTTCTTTCTTCACTGCAATAGCAAGCTTTGCATTCCTTTCCACTTCAATCTCTTCATCTTCTATCGCTGCGACCTCTTCACTATTCACCTCTATCTTTTCTTCTTCTATTGTTATGCCTCTCTCATGGTACATCATTGCTACAACTTCTTCATCAGTAGGGGCTACATCTTCTTTTTTTCGTCTCAAGCTGCTATCCTTATTCTTCTTCTCGCTCCTCTTTACCACTTTCTTCTCACTCTTTCCTACACTCTTTTCCACTTTTCCACAAACCATCTTTTCCAATGCTTCACACAATTCATCTTTCACATCATCCCAATGTTTCTCCCAATACCATATCTGCACGGGCCTCTTCACGACCCAACCCATCTTTCCTACTGCAATCTTCCACAACTCACATTCTTTGCTTATCCATGAGTTGTCCCTACAAAAAACTCTCACCACTATCCTCTACCCAATAGGATTTTGGAAGATACACCCTCATGATCTCTTCTAGCCATTTCCTCTCAATGGAAGAGATTTGCACACCTTCTACCTATCCTTCATCTCTATTGGATGATAGTCAACATGATTCCCATGGAACCAATGGCCTCTCAAGGCTTCTTCACTCTTCACAAACTCTTCACCCATAGTCCTGGTGGATTCTCTCCACTCTTAGGATTACCCGCTCTGATACCAATTGATGCAGAGGGCAAAGCTCCTCTCCTCAAACAACTCAATCACACCACAAATTTCATAGGAAAAACTCTACTTGTATGTAACACTTCATAAACAACAGTTGCAACAAACTTGAATTTATTAATTTCAAATTCAAATACAAAATACAAATGTATTAAAAAGATGTTTTTCTTGACATTTAATGGCTTTCTCATGCCACTCTACTCTTTTATCTAATCCCTCACATTTTGTACTTTCTCTTCTCTATGATTTCTCACTACACAATATTTATTGTCTTTGATTTTTAAACTATCCTCTTCATTCATATGCCACCCACTACCATATCCCATGATGCACTCATGCCTCCTTTGTCTTAACTCTGATTTGCAATTAATTTGTTCCAATCTCATGACTGTGCATATTCTACGCAATACCTGATCCTTTCAACTTTTGAATTCAATTTTAAATGCCAATTTAATTGGCCTAGTTGTTAGTGTTTTATAGCTTCAGGAGCTATTTTCCTTTAGTTCAAGGCTGGTCAGCCTTCATGTTGCAATTAATATTTTATATTTATCATCCTCTAAGGGAGCTGACCTAGATGAGAAGTCTCCTAGTTTTGTATATATACAAGGTGGTGATCATTCATTTAAACATCATAACATTCTCTCATCATTCGTATTCCTAAGCAGTAAATCAGTTTTCAAATAAGATCATTCATTCCAATTCGCTCATTTAAGAAGTTGCACTTGTAGCAGCAGATCTTTCTATAGCAGTAGACTGATCTCAAGGACAATCACATTCATTTGTATCTTTGCATTAGGAGAGGTGCCATTATTCATTGTACTAATTTGGCCTTGAGTAACACCTAAGTTGTAAGCAAATTTCTATGCTTATTCATCTGATATATATATATAAGAGATCATTTCTTGTTTGGTTTTTCTCCCTTGAGTAGGAGGGTTTTCCCGGGGTATCTTGTTGTGTTCATTGTCTTATGTGTTGCATTTTTTGATTTCTTTAATTTTTTATCCTAAAACTAACATGGTATCAAAGCAGGCCTAAGAAAAGATATAATCAGATTTGTGTAAGCAGTCAAGTCAACTTTTCATCTAGGGAAGATCTTGAAGTATTGCAAATCTGAAGTTGCAAATTATTACAGACCTAAGGGAAAATCTTTGAAGGTGAATTTGTGCGGAAAAAGAAGATGGTAAACGGTGTCAAGGTAGAAGATAGGCTTGATGGAGCCTCAAACTTCAACTCTTGGAAACCCAGGGTACTTATTGCATTAGAGGAGAATGATCTTCTTGATTTCATGGAAAGTGATATGCCCAAGCCTTCCGATGATACTGAGAAAATCCAGTGGAAGAAAAATAGCACGAAGGCTAGAAAGATCATGATAGACTCTATGAAGAATCTGTTGGACTCAAGGAACACTCAGAGGGGGGGCGAATCAGTGTTCAACAATATTCAAATTACAATCTAGATCTTAAACCATTTACAACATTTAAACAAAATTAAAGATGCAAGCACATGAAGGAAACAATAAAAACACCATAACACCAATATTTTTACGTGGAAACCCTATTAGGGGAAAAACTACAATGGAGGTTAATCCACAATTTATAATCTATTAAAAGTATGAAGAAAAAGGGGAATGCACATGCATTCAGGCACACTGCCTAGAGCTCACTACTCAAAATCAGGAAGGCTCACTGCCTTACAACACATTTTGATTACAAAAAAGAGTTGAACTGAGAAAGTAGCATCTATAAATTCCTGGTTTCAGTTCCGGTGAGGCTCATAGATCAAATTATGGACCTTCTTTCTGATTATGCACTTCACTCTGCTCTGCCTTAATTTGCTTCACAACAATCCTCTGCACAAGTGAAACTATGCCAAATTTCTCAACAACCCTTCTAACATTCGCAATATACTTCGCACACTCACCTTCGCTCCTTAACTGGTCTCTTATATATATTCGCTATCAAAGATTTAGTCACTTCATGTCAACTTTGGAAAAATAATTTTTTTTCCAATAGTTGGCTCAATCCACATTTAATATTCAATGCATACCCATCAAATTCATCCAAAACATAGCTAGGACCCAAAACAAAATCTTCAAGCATAGGATACCTTAATTAATTATTCCTTGAATATCTGCAACATGCCATATTCACTAAGTCATCCACCGTGAGCTAATAAATAGAAAATCATCCTGTCGGATCTCCTACCTTATACACCGATTAATGTGACATCACAAAACTTAACAATAAGATAATATAGATACTTAACAACCTTCCTCAAGATCCACAACTTAAAATGATAATCAAGTAAAGCATACAGATTGACATACTAACCGGGATACCATGTTATTCATTCTCTCTTCTGGTAATACTTTGTTCTTTACTCTACCTATTGGTATGAACAAATCCTGATCTGTGGACCGAAATAATGACTTAGGTTTCCATCAATGACAAAACTAGAAGCCACATGCCAAAAATCTCCCCCTTTGGCATTGATGGAAACACTTAGTGAAAAATGACTAACTGTCAGAACCAATATGATTACGCTGCCAGAGTTCAAAATTTCAAAACACAACCCGCCCTTAGAATGATAAGGCATTTTTACTGCTCTCTCTCCCCCTTTGACATCAATGACAAACATATTTTGGATCTCCTCCTTGCTAATTCAAAAATTGGATCAAAATTTGTAGAAATACAACTGCTACTCGAGTCAAAAAATTATCTTGTACTTATCTTTCATTTCTGGAAGAAATTTCCTCCAAGCTTCTACTGAAATCCCAATGATTAAGATCAAGTTGTTGTTCTCAGATGTCTGGTTGATAATTTGGATGAGAGATTCCAGAATTGTGATTGCTTCTAATTTCTCTCCTTTCCTCAGAACCTCAATTAACTACTCCAGTCTGCATTCAGTTAAATCCTTCACTTTCCAGAAGGTGTCCACAAGGTTGTTTCTAGTGGAATGAACTTTTGTATGCTTAGATTGCAACTCTTGAATCCTTTTCTTGACTACACCATCTTGGTCCTGAAACATGTTATAATCCTAACCAATCTTGTTCAGCTCGGTTTCAATCTGCTCTAGCTTATCTTTGTATTTCCCAACTGCATGAGGCCAATGGAGACAATAGTTGTAGATGTTATTTGTTGTATTTATGCATTGCCTCAACTCATTCATTTTCCTTTTTAGTTTGGTAAGAGATAGCCTAAACTACTCCTTCAAATGTAGAATTATTTCTCCCTCTTTCCTGTCTTGGGACTCAGATATCATGGCTTCCTTAATGCATTCAATCATTTCTTCAGGAAACACATTCTGCAAACTATCCAATCCAATGTTATTGTGCACAAAATAAGTACTTAGTGTGCTCTCAATCAGGTCCTGCTCATATGAGGGTCTATCAAACCATATGTCAACAATTTTTTGCATCCCATCTTTCTCCTAAACAAGTTGCAGTATCTTTACTTTGGATAAAACACCTTCTTCACTTTCTTCTGCCATTACTACATCCGGTTCAACTGATTCTGGTTCTTCCCTTGGAGTGTACTCATTAGATTCCTCATCTGGTATGTCCACAATCACTTGTTCTTTACCTTTTCCTTCAATTTTTTGAGTCTTGTGTGTCAGAGGAGCATAATCAATAATCTCTTGTGCTCTTCTCTTCTTCCTCTCCATCTCACCAGAAGAGGATCCAACTTTAGCTGCTCTTACCAGAATGGAAATGCTAATTTCTCCAAACTTCCCTAGCAATTCTTTAAAGAAATTTGCATACTCTTGCTTACAATTTTCCAAAGTATTAGAATGTTCAAAAATATGTTTACAAATTGGTTCCTTCTCTTTCCATACAACATTATTGATCTATGGAAAGCAAATAAAAAAATACATCACAAGACATATGACCAAGGTACCAAACCTGAAGGGGTAATCTGCCTCCTTTGTTAGTTGCATATTTTCCATCAATTGATCTTTTAGCAATCCACACAAGTCAAAATCCTTATCCTCCATTATCATTTTATGAGAGATGTAAACTGCACCTTCCCTATTTCTAAAAAATAATTTGTATGAGATTTCATGTGCAATGTACCTTGTTATCGAATCCTTGATTGTTGAAATTATCAATGCCCTTTGATCTCAAGTTGCTTTGGTTAGGGTTTCGACTTCTTTGTTCTGAATTGACTTCTTTTTTGGTATATCCCCAACATTGCATAATCCAGTTAGACTCTTAATCACCTCTTTCGAATAAGATAGGGTTTATCCAGAGTTAGAATATCATCATTCAATTTGTTCAGGATAAACCTAACGACTTTCGCGTTATCAAAATAGGGAAATTCACTCCAAATGTCCAAACTTTTGTGTTTCACGCCTTCAAGCCATTTCAATTCATCGGTCGGCAACATATTTCTCACATCCCTAATCTTCTCACTGCTATATTCATCTAAATTCACCATTCCTTTGGTTTGCTTCATTTTACTTTTTGTACCGAATAGGTTTCTACCAAGCACCAAATTAAGTGAGAATTCTACAACCAACTGAAATACTTGATGAATTTGTCGTTGAATTAACTTTTACTCTTTTGAAATTCTACTTCAGAAGCTCTCTTTCTATTATTCTTCAATGCAAGGTGACAAATGAGGGTTCCAAATGTAACATCATGAAAACAATGAAAGGTTAAAGTAATAACAAGCTATAAACTTCTAATGTAAACTAAAGTTAAACAACAAAGCACAAAGAAAGTATAAACATAAACAAAGAGCAATCTCACCCAGTATCTACATCCTTCCATGAATGACCTTGATTGTCCTCCATTTCTTTGTGATGGTATTCTTGCCCTCGGATTTTCAGTATGTGTGCAAGTATAGCCTTGATGTATGTGATTATAGCAAAATATTAAATATTAAGAAGTGTTTCCTATAAGTGTGGAATAAGTAAATAAGTAAAACAACTAAAAACACTTCTTAATGAAACATTATATCAAGATTTAACAACAATTAACTAATTCAAAGCACAAAAAACTTGAAAGCGTCTCATTGTTTCCTATCTCCAAAGATTTATCAAATCATAGAGGGCTCTCAGATTTAGTAAGCATTGTGACTATTAAAATGCTAATCTAGAGAATGGAGTGATGCTAAATGCAATGAGCTAATCCTATATGGTGATTTCTAAATGATATTGATGCTACTATAATCTATGCTAACATGAAACTTGATGGATGGAAGCTATGGTAAAACTATGATGCAGTCATGATATTGATTCTTCTGATGTTATGATTCTTATGATGCTAAGATGCTATTGCTATGATTGTTTGATTGTTATTCCTGCAGAGTAAGTTTGCACAAAAGATGAAAGATTCTAGATCCATTTCATGTGAAGAAAGGTTGTATATATAGATTTACGGCAGGACAACAAAGGCTTGGATTCAATTTGGAGAATTGAATGGTAAGAGATCAAGAAGTTTGAGCTGATTATGGGAATGGTTTCTCCCCATGAAAACATCAGGCCAAGTGATAGGAAGAATCAGAGGAATGAGATTGAGAGGATTTCTTGCAAATTTGTCTCCACAGCTTTCCCATGAATACCAGTTGAATTAATTAGATATTTCATATCTAATTTTATTGGTGAGTGAATAAAGAAATATTGCATTTATTTGAATATTTTGGTTTAAAAGGGGATAAATAATTTAATAAAACAAACTATAGAATTTTTTTATTAAATAAATATAGAAGGAATATGATAATTAAACAATAAAGTATTTAACCTTGTTTAATTAATTAAGATTGAATGATGTGATAATTAAATAACAAACTATTGAAGTTCTATATTTAATTAAAATTGAAGAATAGGAGAATGAACTATAAATAAATATTTATATTTATTTAATAAGTAGATGAATTTAATTATGATAATTAAATAAAACAAAGTGAAATTTGTTTATTTAATTAAGATAATAATAGAATAAAGATGGAAGAATTTAAGATGAACTATATAAATAAATATTTCTATTTATTTAATAGTAAATGAAATAAAGGTTAATTAATCAAATAAATCATATTTAATTAATTAGATTATCCAGACCATTTTTAGGTGTATACACTTCCAAAATTCATACGATTTTAGGAGGGGTAAAATGATGAAAGACAGATCAATTTACAGAAAATTGATTGTTCGAATGACAAGCCAAGATTAAAAGATAAACAGACCATCCAAATTAAAGGATTTGACATGCATTATGATAACTGTTAGTAGTGACGTGAGTGATAAAACCTAAGAATAGAGATCAATATTAAATAATGATTTAATCTCTAGTTGGAAGTATTCAAAAATTAGAAGAATAAAGATTGCATGAAAAGGATAAAGATAGAATAAAGGAAACGATCTATTTGAATGCACGTACAAATTAATTAATTAAATAAAGATATTTAATTAATAAATGTCTACATGCATAAGAATTAAAACTAGATAACTGACTGGTTATGACAAAGAGTTTACTTGTGAAAGACAATCAAACATTAAATCAGGAGATAACTGGCTGATTTAAATAGATCTTAAGTCAAGTGGAAATGAATAATTAGATAACTTAAACAATTATCTAAATATAGAAGAATATATCCAAAATAGGTTTTCATGAATTAAATTATTATTTAATTCAAGATTCGACATTTAGGAAATAAATTAAATAAACAAGATTTATTTAATTCAGTAAAGAAAAGGTTAAATGAATAATTAAATAATTAAAGTATTTATTTAATTATAGTTGAAAATATGATAAATATAAATTAAATAAGAATTTATTTAATTTAAGGAGGATAAAGTTAATTAGTGATTTAATTAAATAACGAGCGTTTATTTAATTAATCAAGATTTGAATAAAGACAATATGAATTAATTAAATAAATGAAGTTATTTAATTAATAGAAGAATAAATGTTAAAGTGAATTAATTAAATAATTAGAATTTGTTTAATTAATAGATGAGAAAGGAGTTTAGAAAGTAATTAAATAATTAACATTATTTAATCATGACTATGAAAATACAAATTATGAAGCAATTGAAGTCACGAGCTTAGACCAAATTTCAGTGTCTACATTTTGCCCCTCTTTGATACAATGTCATTTTGGTGTTGTGTCAAAGAAAACTAATCAAAAAAATGCCCCATTCATGCCCCAGTGTAAAATAGGTGAAGGTATGCCCCCTCAGGAAAATTGACAAATTTTTGAAAAAATTTAAAAAATTTGGAAATAGTCCTGATTAGTCAATTAAATGCCTAAAAAAATATGAAAATTAAAAATTCAAAGGATGGTTTCCGACTACATACCGGGCGGCCCATGTCTGCAGGTCGTCTAAAAGTTCGGATGCGATAATTGTGATGCTGCGAGTGTGGAATTGGAGACATGGTTGCTAGAATACCAGACCAAAAATCTCAAATTTCTAAACTTGGAGGGTGAAAATGAATTGGATTTTCACCCAATTTCTATATATACCTAGGGTTTTGGGTGGAATTTCCTCCAACCTTGCCTATTGGTTGCATAAACTTCCAACTTCTATCGACCCGTACATAAACCTAACACCTTGAAACTCATTTATGTCGACTCCATTGCATTTCTAATGTAAACTAAAGATAAACAACAAAGCACAAAGAAAGCATAAACATAAACAAAGAGTGATCTCACCCAGTATCTACATCCTTCCATGAATGACCTTGATTGTCCTTCTCCATTTCGTTGTGATGGTATTGTTGCCCTCAAATTTTCAGTATGTGTGCAAGTATAGCCTTGATGTATGTGATTATAGCAAAATATTGAAAATTAATAAGTGCTTCCAAAAGTCATACAATTTCGGGAGGGGTAAAATGATGAAAGACAAATCAATTTATAGAAAATTGATTGTTCGAATGACAGGCCACTTGATTAAAAGATAAACGAACGATCTAGATTAAAGGCTTTGACATGCATTATGATAACTGTTAGTAGAGACGTGAGTAATAAAACCTAAGAATAGAGATCAAGATTAAATAATGATTTAATTTCTAGTTGGAAGTATTTGAAACTTAGAAGAATAAAGATTGCATGAAAAGGATAAAGATAGAATAAAGGAAACGATCTATTCAAATGCACACACAAATTAATTAATTAAAGATATTTAATTAATAAATGTCTACATGAATAAGAATTAAAACTAGATAACTGACTGGTTATGACAAAGAGTTTACTTATGAAAGAAAATCAAACATTAAATCAAGAGATAACTGACTGATTTAAATAGATCTTGAGTCAAGTGGAAATGAATAATTAGATAACTTAAACAATTATCTAAATATAGAAGAATATATCCAAAACAGGTTTTCATGAATTAAATGATTATTTAATTCAAGATTCGACATTTAGGGATTAAAATAAATAAACAAGATTTATTTAATTCAGTAAAGAAAAGGTTAAATGAATAATTAAATAATTAAAGTACTTATTTAATTATAGTTGAAAATATGATAAAGATAAATTAAATAAGAATTTATTTAATTTAAGGAGGATAAAGTTAATTAGTGATGTAATTAAATAACAAGCGTTTATTTAATTAATCAAGATTTGAATAAAGACAATATGAATTAATTAAATAAATGAAGTTATTTAATTAATAGAAGAATAAATGCTAAAGTGAATTAATTAAATAATTAAAAGTTATTTAATTAATAGATGAGAAAGGAGTTTAGAAAGTAATTAAATAATTAACATTATTTAATCACGACCATGAAAATATGAATTATGAAGAAATTGAAATCGCAGGCTTAGACCAAATTTCAGTGTCTACACCTTATAACTTGCACACCTAACTTTTTTACCGCATTAAATGTTTTGCCTTAGGTGTTCCGGATACTCTGTTTTCTTAGACAACAAAAGAAGGATTCATCTGCGGACCTTCTACTTCTCAAATTTATGCACAAGTGATCACCGATACATTTGTAAACTATTAGCACGTCTATTGACAGTTTCCTGCATTTCGGTGCCAACTACCGACAGGGGGACAAAGGATTTTCTTGAAAAACTCCCCCTAGGCCAATGGTCTAAGATTGATTTTTGGAGGAATTACCAGAAGCAAATTCTGGTGCGGGCTTATTTCCTTCATCAGACTCACTCTTCCTTACCCATGTTTTCTTCATCTGATCTCTTATTTCTTCCACAGTCACTTTCCCTTTTCCTTTATCATCTTTCTATGAAATTTTTCCTTTGTATACCGAACCTCTTTTATCCATGTTTTTGTTCCTGCAAAATCTTGCAATGTGACCAAATCTATTGCATTTGTAACACACAGGATTTCTTTGTCTAGACCACTCATTCCATTGATTTCCTCTTGATTTGCATTGATTAGCAATATGCCCAAATCTTCCACAAGTGTAGCATTTAACATTCCTTACATTGACAGACATACTTCTGTCATTCAATTGACTTATGACCAAACTTATTGCAATTGAAACACTGACCAGAGAATGATGGACTAATTGAATTCATTTCACTTCTACACTGAGAAGCCATATGAACAAATTTATTACAAGCAAGGCAGTGACCATTAAACTTTTGAGCATTGTGTTGTCTTACCGGATACCTTCTGCCTTTGTTCATCTAATTTCTTTGTCTGGAATCCTTATGTTCAGATCCAGAGCTTTCTCCCTTCTCATATCCAAGACCTCATTTTTCATTTGCATCCTTTTTTCCTTTAGTCAGTTCATCAAGCATAGAAAAATTGATCCTAAACTTCTCCTTGTATTCATTTGCAATAATGAGTTCATCTCTGAGAATAACTATGTCTTTCAAGCTCTTGTTCATTATTTGTGAACTGTTGCAGTTCAATCTCTAGTTGAATGAATCCACTATTAACTCTACTGCATTCTTCAGATCTTTCTTTTAAGGACTGGGCCAGATTATCCTCATTCTTCTTCCTTTCTTCAATCTCCTTAGTTAGCTTCATCACCATAAATTCCATCTCAAGCTTTAGAGTAGCATTGTCTCTAGCGAGCTTTTCACATTCTTCAGTTATTTCTTTTAAGGTCTGATTCAGGTGAACATCTTCTAAGCATTTACTTTCTTTCTGCTTCAGTTGATCACATAGTTCCTTCCTCTTTTCTCTTGACTCATCGATTTCATCCTTCAATGATTGAATCAATTTTTCAGCATCCTCAAGATTTTCTTTTAATTCCAATACTTCTACTTTAGATTGATCAAGATCATCAAGTGCCACCAAAAGTTGTTGTTGAAGACCACCAAAGTCCATTGCATTCCAAGATCCACCTCAAGTTGTTTAACTTCTGCAGAGGAACCTTGCTCTGATACCAATTGTTGGACTCAAGGAACACTGAGAGGGGGGTGAATCAGTGTTCAACAATATTTAAATTACAATCCAGATCTTAAACCATTTACAACATTTAAACAAAAGTAAAGATGCAAGCACATGAATGAAACAATCAAAACACCATAACACCAAGATTTTTACGTAGAAACCCTATTAGGGGAAAAACTACGGTGGAGGTTAATCCATAATTTATACTCTGTTAAAAGTATGAAGAAAAAGGGGAATGCACATGCATTCAGGCACACTGCCTAGAGCTCACTGCTCAAAATTAGGAAGGCTCACTTCCTTACAACATATTTGGATTACAAAAAAGAGTTGAAATGAGAAAGTAGCATCTAAAAATGTCCGGTTTCAGTTTCAGTGAGGCTCATTGATCAAATTCTGGACCTTCTGTCTGATTCTGCACTTTGTTCCGCTCTACCTTAATTCGCTTCACAACAATCCTCCTCTACACAAGTGAAACTGTTCCAAATTGGTCAACAACCCTTCTGACATTCGCAATATACTTCACACTCACCTTTTCTCCTTAACTGATCTCTTATATATATCCACTATCAAAGATTTAGTCACTTCATGTCAGCTTCAACAAAATAAAAAATATTTTCCAATAGTCGGCTCAATCCACATTTAATATTTGATGCACACCCATCAAAGTCGGCCACAGCATATCTAGGACCCAAAACAAAATATTCAAGCATAGGATACCTTAATTAATTATTCCTTGAATATCCACAACATGTCATATTCACTAAGTCACCCACCTTGAGCTAATAAACAGAAAATCATCCTGCCGAATCTCCTAACTTATACACCGATTAATGCGACATCACAAAACTTAACAATAAGATAATATAGATACTTAACAACCTTCCCCGAGATCCACAACTCAAAAGGATAATCTGGTGAAGCATACAGATCGACATACTAACCGGATACCTTGTTCTTCATTCTCTCTTCCGGTAATACTTTGTTCTTTACTCTGCCTGTTGGTATGAACAAATCCTAATCTGCAGACCAGAATAATGACTTAGGTTGCCATCAATAACACTAGAATCCATATGCCAATAGAATCACCTAGTACCAATCATCTCCAAGTTGAAGATAGCTAAATAAATGTTCGATACTCTAAAAGGATTATATGAGATCAACAATACCAGCAGAGCCCTTACTTTGAGACAATAGCTTCACCATGTAAAAATGGATAAAGAAGATTCAGTCATCTCATTCTTTATGAAGATTGTTGATTTGAGAGATCAGTTGAGCACTATTGGGGGAATAATTGTAGACAGATATCTTCTTATGTTGGCACTAAATGGTCTTCCTCAATCTTGGGAACCCTTTATTCAAAGCATAAGTGGGAGATCTAAGTTGCCCAAGTTTGATCGTCTTCGAGTTGATTGTATTCAAGAAGAGTCCAGGTTGGTAGCAAGAGGAATTGGGTGAAACTATCATGATGTAGAAAATCAAGTTCTTGCTACACATACTTTTGGAGAAAGAGGCAAAGGAAGAAAGAGGAATAGAGAAAGAGAATCAAATTTTTCCCTAGAACCGAAGAATAAGAAGGATCTCTCTCACATTCAATGTTTCAGGTGTGACAAGTATGATCACTTTGCTCGAGATTGCAAATTAAGGTCTACACAGTATGTTTCTACTACGGAAATTGACATAGGGACATCTCTGAAGGAGCCAAGCTCTAAAGTCGTTTCAGAAAGTTTCTTATTCTAAAGTCAATCAGTTTCTTCAAAGGGAGTCTAACAAAACAATAGAGGCAACCTTGGACAAGGAGGTCAGGAGGTTGATGCCAACACTTGGAGCTTCAAAGGGAGTCACATCATCATGAAGACTTGTTGTAGTGTATATTTCTCTGAGATAGAGAAATATGAGGTGAAATCCCTTGTAGTGTATATTTCTCTAAGACAGTGAAATATGAGGTGAAAGCCCTTGTAGTGTATATTTCTCTAGGATAGAGAAATCTGAGGTGAAAGCCCTTGTAGTGTATATCTCTCTGAGATGGAGAAATATGAGGTAAAATACCTTGTAGTGTATATTTTTCTGAGACAGATAAATATGAGGTGAAAGCCCTTGTAGTGTATATTTCTCTAAGACAGAGAAATATGAGGTGTGAGCCCTTGTTCATCTCTGAGACTGAGATGAGACGTCATGTTGAGAGACTTCATGATGACATCACGTTGAAAGACTTCGTGATGGAACCTTGTACATCTCTGAGACTGAGATGTGTTTCTTTCCACACATGGGAGTAGCCATTGTGAACGTCATGTTGAGAGGCTCCATGATGACATCACGTTGAGAGACTTCATGATGAACTCTTGTACATCTCTGAGACTGAGATGCGGGTACAACCATTATGAGCGTCATGTTGAGAGACTCCATGATGAGGATATCTAGAAAATACCTCCCTAGCTAAGAGGGAGTGTTAGTGTTTTATAGCTTCAGGAGCTATTTTCCTCTGGTTCAAGGCTGGTCATCCTTCATGTTGCAATTAATATTTTATATTTCTCATCCTCTAATGGAGCCGACCTAAATGATAAGTCTCCTAGTTTTGTATATATACAAGGTGGCGATCATTCATTTAAAAATCATAACATTCTCTCATCATTCGCATTCCTAAGCAGTAGATCAATTTTCAAATAAGATCATTCATTCCAATTTGCTCATTTAAGAAGAAGTTGCACTTGTAGCAGTAGATCTTTTTGTAGCAGCAGATCATTTTGTAGCAGCAGTCTAATCTCAAGGAAAATCACATTCACTTGTATATTTGCATCAAGGAGAGGTGTCATTATTCATTGTACAAATTCAGCCTTGAGTAAGGCCTGAGTTGTAAGCAAATTTTTGTGCTTATTCATCAAATATATATATAAGATAGATCATTTCTTGTTAGGTTTTTCTCCCTCGAGTAGGAGGGTCTTCCCAGGGTATCTTGTTGTATTCATTGTCTTATGTGTTGCATTTTTTGATTGCTTTCATTCTGATCCTAAAACTAACACTAGCTCCACGAGTTTCCACCAATATGCTTCCTAAGTAGCTGCTTCTTCTCCTCTTTAGTTTGTGTATCCCACCAAACAATCTTTTATCGTCCTTCTCTTGCTTAGCACACTCCCTTCATATGCAGCCCATGCCTTACCCTTTTCTCTACAATTTTTATTTTACTTTTTAAACTCTCCCACTTTCTTACGCAACCCCAGCTCCCTAATACCACACACCTCCTCTTTTCCATGTTGCCTCTTCATTTCTCACTGTTTCCCTTCCTCTTCCACTTTGTGTCTTCTGAATAGCATTTTTCATTAAATGAATAAGGTTCAAGAATATGAGACGTCTACCACAAGTTACTAAGTTTCAAATGTTGCTCAAAACTATCACACCAAGCAAAGTTACACTTGGAACATAAGACATAAAATCTCAACCTTATGTGATGGCGCCTTGCTATTAATGGTTGAATCTTGTCTTTAAAGTTAATGTTTTGCACCCCACAAAGGATAAAAAATTCAATTAAGTCTTCCTACCAAAATTTAAAACTTTTAAAAGTTCTTTATTTTTATATTCTATTTGTCAAATCTAGGCCCAGATAAAAATTTACACCAAGGGAACCTCTCCATATGCTTGCATATTGTTTGAATATAAGTAATGGGTAAGATCTTCATCAACATTCCATTGTGACTTTTGTCAGGAGTTCGAAATGAAATCTGACTGTGCCAATCATCTCTATTGTCGAGAAATGCCAAAGACCACCAAACCAAACCAAAACTAAAGAAAACAAATTGGAAATGTTTTTGGTCAATGTGGATCGCGCATGCGCTCGGGTGCTCCTGCATCAGATTGGTCCCATTGGGCATGCCAAAAATATTTTTCATATGAGATTGCACCCTATTGAACATGTCATTCAGTATTTCAATGACACAATGGAACCAACCTTAAGATGTGGGACATTGAAAATGAGGTTAGTTCTCCAGAGAACTTTGAATTCCTCTCAAATCTAGATGCAGAGATATTGATCCTGTTAAAAGGAACAGGACAAGTGAGAGGGGGGTGAATTAGTTGTCACCAAATTCAAACACTTATCAACTTCACAAACACACTATTCTGTTATTAAGTATGAACATGAAATGCAGATAACAGAAAGTAAAATCAACACAATGAACACCATATTTTACGTGGAAAACCTAATAAGGGAAAAACCACAGTGAGGATTAACTCACAATAAAAAGTAATTCCAAACCGAATATATAAGGCTCACTGCCAAAGGGCTCACTGCCTAGAATAGGACTCACTGTCTGGATACAAAAGCTCATTGCTTACACAAGGAGGCTCACTTCCTACAAAAAGGATTACAAAATAAAATTGGCTTCATAGCCGAAATGAACTGATGAAAGTGCACTTAACAAGTGTTGATACAGTTCCAGTGATATTCAATAGACTGAATTAATACACTTCATCATTTTCGCACTTCTTCACATTCACATCAATGTCATTCCTCTGCTCTCTCTTGCAAAAATCTTCAAAACTATCTGACATATATATCTAACCTATTCACAAGCATCAATTAGGTCAGCCTAATTAGATGCAATCCTTGTTTACCAAAAATACCAATTGTTGGCTTCAAGCATCCACAAATTCTTTCCAAACAATAAATTAAAATGTGTAGCACACTACATCATGTCGACATAGACCTGAGATAGGTCACACATATATCTGCATAACAAAATTAATTCACCATGCCACCAATTATCCATGAGGTTGGCCAGAGGTAGGCTTAATAGGAAGGTGCAATCAACAGAATAATGCCAATACACCATACAAGCACCAAAGCATGAGAGATTGTAAACATACATGTTTTCAATATCCATAAAATATTTTCCGAAACCGTAAGTAGCAACTACCAATCACAGAGGGTTGAGGACCAAAATACCAGAGGATGTAAGTATTATGCCGATTCAGACACTGGACCAAAATACCGGATTAAACAACGAATTAGACTTGCAGTCACAACTCGTATAACATGGTGACATCAATGACAACACAAAAATTGTATAGTTACCCATTCTTCTTCATTCTTCCAACAATCTCCCCCTTTATCATTGATGGAAATTTGTGCCAAAATTTACAAAGAAACATTATTTCCCCTTATCATCATTGTCCTTTCCCTTTTTACTCCTCTCTCCCCCTTTGACATCAATGGAAAAGGGTGACCAAAACTAGGATGTAAACGTATGTACATGGTAACATTGTATATATAAAGAAATTCCAACTCCCCATTTCAAACATTCAAGTGAAAATGACACTTTTTACATGAAATATTTTCTTGTACCTATCTGTTATGATTGAAAGAATCCTTTTCCAAGCAAGCACAGCCAAATTCATCCTTGCACTCATACCATCTAATAAAGACAACTACGTAAAAGAGGATGTCTGGTCCGAAAACAGACATTGTCATTCACAATCTTCTGCATCAAAGAGTATTCCGGAGAGATGATCCAACCAGACCTCAACAATTTCTTTAACCAACCAGAAGGTTTTAACCAAGTATTCTCTTTGTCTCTGAGCAATCAGCAACTCCACTTGCAATTCACCAACTCATATTCTCTATTTTCCATTCTTGTCTTTGAGGAAATCAAAACTCTTTCCAATACAATTCATCTCAAATTCAATGGCTTCAATTCTGCTTCTAAAATTGTCAACAACTGCCAGCTACCGGAGACAATAGCTGTAGATGTCAGATATTTCTTTGATGCATTATCTTGTCTCATTAATGTGTTTGGATAACACTTGTTTGGATTTGTTACATCTTCTCTCAATCATAGCTTCGAACTAATGACCTTTGGGTTCTTCCAACAATGTTCTTTCTTCAATAACCTCTACTAGATCATCTGGTAATGAGTTAGACACATCTAAAATTGAGATACCCCTATTGAGCAAATAATCAACTAGTACATCATCAATTTTAAGTCTCTCAATCGGTGAGCATGCAATCCACATTTCACCAACCTTCTTCATATCACCTTTATCTAACATCATCTATATATCCTCTAGATCAAAGGAGTCATATCCAAACATAAATTCTTCTTCATTCTTCTTTTCTTCCAAGATAGTGATAACATATTTTGTGATAGATTTTCTCCTTTTAGATTCTAGAGGGGACTCACCAATGATAACTTCCAATTCTTTCTTACCGGAGGATGAACCCACTTCAAACTGACTAGGCACTAACATACCGGAGCACAGATTCACCTTTAGGGATGCAAAATAGGTTCTGCAAACACTTACATTTTCCTCCATCAATTCCAAGTACCTATAAACTTGTTTTCTGATAGGAATACCGAATTCCCACTCAACATTCTCTCTTCCTGGTAGCGAGCTCAAAAAGTAAAATATCATACATACGAGCAAAGACCCAAGTCGAAAAGGATAGCCCTCGACCAAAGACATTTTGACATTCTCAATTAGGTTTTCCAGTAATAGGCTACACAAATCAAACTGCTTGTTTTCGTTAACCATCATGTGTGCAAGATATACAACAATAGCCAGAGTCAAACCTTCACGATTTCTGAAATAGATTTTATAAGAGATGTCGTACGCAACATACCTTACAACAGAATCAACAATAGTATTTATCAATAGAGCTCAAGGGTCTTTGTCAATACTAGTAAGTTCCTCCACATCTCTGTATTTCATGGTTTTCTTCCCAAGGAGGTCCCCAACACTGCATAAACCAGTAATAGCTTCAATTTCCTCCTTCATGATCAGATAGGGTTTTTCCAATATAATGTTGTCGTTCTTGAATCCACTTAACAAGAACAAGATAGATTCTTTGTCTGCAAACTAGGGAAATTCTCCCCATAAATCCACACCTAGGGTTTTTATGCTTTGCAATTTATTTGTCTTCATCCCTAGTTCCATTTCCTTCATCTTCCTATGATCAAATTCTTCCAATTCAACACCCTTCAACTTCATTCAAATATTTCCACTCAATCCTCTATACATTGCCATGCTTATCTTTCTTGAATTCATTATTGTTCAATCGAAACTTCTTCCTTTTCCCTTCTTCCTCTTTGTAAACTAAGAAATAACTCCTAATTATTTATAATAATTCCTCAGAATTGCTTCAAATCACTTCGAGATTGCTTCAAGATTGCTCCAAGTCTTCTTTCAAACTCTTCAAGTGCACAAGTGATAAAAAATACTTATGAATTTTACTTTATACACCATTGGTTTTCCCTAATTCGCATTAAATGTGGTAGACTTCAAAAAGTTGATAAAACCCTTATTTCTTTGAATTGTAAACCCTAAATCAATCCACAAAAGAACGTTCTTGCAAATTTTCTTCTAGTTTCTTTTCCATAACCTCAGTTCACTCATTCTTTACAATATATCCTCATGCCAACTTCTGACACGCCATACATCCAGGGGGTTTGTACAGTTTTATGTTAATGCTCCCCCCAAGACCATGCTAGGTCTAATTCTCAAAGGAATTGTCTATACTTGATGAGGGCATAGACACATTTGTTGTCTCTAGCTCTTCTTCTTTCTTCCTCCATATCTTATTCATATCTTGCTTCACCTCATCTTTGTCAATTTTCTTCACTGGCTCATTCTTCTCTACTGGAGCATACTGCTTTCCCTTCTTACTTTTGCAAAATTTTGAGATATGTCCGAGTTTGTTACAGTTATAGAAAACAACACTTTTTTGATTTATTTGGCCTACATTAACCCTTGATCTACATTGATTCGCTTTGTGTCCAAATCTGTTACAAGTATAGCAGTAGCCATTAAAGGATTGATTCATTCTACCTCCATTAAACCTATTCATCATCACTTGACTAATCATTCTTACCTAAGATCTACATTCAGTGGCTTTATGTCCAAATTTCTTGCATGAAAAACATTATCTAGAGAAGGAACCAAAAAATTGATTCATTTTACTTCTGCACTTAGTTGCCCTATGACCAAATTTGTTACATGTAAAGCAGACACCATTGAAAGAGGGATACCTTTGAGCATTAGGCTATCTCACAGGAGGTCTTCTAGCAAAGTTTCTTGGATTTCTTTTATGCTTCCCTTTGTCTTGAGTCTTTTGATTATCCTTTGAGCTTTCACCTATTTCATTTCCCAAGCCACCTTTGTCTTTACTTGGTTTTTGTCCTACAATCAACTCATCAAGCTTGTCGGAGCTAGATTTGAAATTGTTTTCACTGAGTTTTTCTTTCTCCAATTCTACTTTCAAGTTCACTACCTCTTGTTCAATTCTAGTGCATTCATCAGTCTTTCTCTGCACCATTGTATTTAGACATTCTTCAATTCTCTTATTTTCTTCTACTAGCACTTTCAATCCGATGATCTCTTGTTTCTGCTACTCATTCACTTCTCTATGTCTTTCTTTGAATTTCTTCAATTGCTCTTTCAATTTTCAAACACATTCATTTGCCTCATCGAGATTTTCTTTCAAATCTTTGTTTTAATTTTTAGCCTTATCAAGATCTTCAAATGCAGCCCGGAGTTCTTCTTTATCATCCATTTGATCAACCTTCAGGATCCTCAAGCAGTTAAGCTCTTCACCAAGGAACCAAAGCTCTTATACCAATTGTTAAAAGGCGTAGGACAACTGAGAAGGGGGGTGAATTAGTTGTCACCAAATTCAAACACTTATCAACTTCACAACCACACTATTCTGTTATTAAGTATGAACATGAAATGTAGATAACAAAAAGTAAAATCAACACAATGAACACTAGATTTTATGTGGAAAACCCAATAAGAGAAAAACCACGATGATGATTAACTCACAATATAAAGTAATTCCAAAACCAAATATATAAGGCTCACTGCCCAGAATAGGAATCACTGTCTAAATACAAAATCTCACTGCTTACACAAGGAGGCTCAATACCTACAAAAAGGATTACAAAAAAAAATTGGCTTCACAGCCAAAATGAACTGATGAGAGTGCACCTAACAAGTGTCGATACAATTCCAGTGATGCTCAATAGATTCACTTGATACACTTCATCATTTTCGCACTTCTTCACATTCGCATCAATGTCATTCCTCTACTCTCTCTTGCAACAATCTTCAAAACTATCTAACATATATATCTAACATATTCACAAGCATCAATTAGGTCGCCCTAATTATATGCAATCCTTGTTTACCAAAAATACCAATTGTCGGCTTCAAGCATCCACAGTCTTTCCAAACAATAAATTAAAACGTGTAGCACACTACGTTGTGTTGGCATAGACCTAAGATAGGTCACACATATATCTGCATAACAAAATTAATTCACCGTGCCACCAATTATCCATGAGGTTGGCCAGAGATAGGCTTAATAGCAAGATGCGATCAACAAAATAATGTCGATACATCATACGAGCACCAGAGCATGAAATTTTTTGAACATACATGCTTTCAATATCCATAAACTATTTCCAAAAACCGCACGCAGCAACTACCAATCGCAGAGGGTTGCAGAACAAAATACCAGAGGATGTAAACTATATACTGGTTCAAACGTCAGACCAAAATACTGGATTAAAAAATGACTTAGACTTGCAATCACAACTCGTATAACATGGTGACATCAATGACAACACAAAAATTGTATAGTTAGCTATTCTTCTTCATTCTTCCAATAGATCAAACTCAACACTAAACAACCCTAAGATAATCATATTTATCAACTTGCAAAAGGAAAGGAAGAGAGAAATATAGGAAATTCAAGGAGGGTGATGCACCAAGATCAAAACATGTTTCTTCCTACTTTAAAATTTTGCAGAAAGAGTCAACAAAATCATTAAAGAAGATTACACAGTTCCCTGTTTCATCAGGTTTATAAGCAAGCATGAAGGATGGGGTATGAAATATCATAAAAGGGGTAGAGATAACCCACAATCAACACTTACAACAATTAATCACAATTATAAAAATTTGAAAAGAAGATAACATTTTATGCATGTGTAGAAGTATCAAACATCATATAGGATACAAGTAGAGAGGAGGTTAAATAATGATTGTATTAACATAAAACAATAAAGCCAATTTTATAATTTTGGAATAAAAAGGTTGCATAAGTCTGCTAGAGAAAATATAAAGAATAACCCTTACAATAAGCACAAAAGTTCCCGATATATTCATTTTAAGGTCGCAAGAGAAAGAGGGAACATGTGGTAGAGAGAAAAATCTAGCCACGAACCTATAAATCATGTACAAAAATGTCTACCTCAAATCCCAATCCAAAATCATACCAAAAAGGCCTTGACATCCACACCATGCCTCCAAATTGGTGAATTAGTGGATAAAGAGTAGAAACCTCCACAAAATCCACTACAAAATTTGGTTGGGGATGGCCTTCTAATAAAATATTAATCTACAAACAAAAAATGAAGCATGGGCACTATTTTTCCACTTAGATTTGGTAAAAAAATGCATTTAAAGTCTTTCCGATAGATCCACAAATAAGATTTGGTACTAGTTGAGGAAGTCATTGCAACATTAATAGGGATTTTGGGTTCAAAACATGAAAATTCGTCAGGCGATGAGAGTTGGGAAGGAGGGAGGAACTTGAACATTTGGACTTTGTCCAAATATCCAAAGGGAACTAGAAACCTTGAAAAGACCAAAATTTCCAAAGGGAACCTGATGTCTTAACAGGGTCAAAGAGAAGAAAAGGAGGAGGGGGAACGAGGAAGGAAGTTGGAGATTTGGACTTTGGACTTTGTCCAAATCTTCAAAGGGAACTTGAAACCCTTAAAGGACCAAAATTTCCAAAATTTCCAAAGGGAACTCAAAGTCCCAATAGAACCAAAGGGAAGAGGAATTTTTTAGAATCATAAACCTATTAATATTTCTTAGATCGATTATAATTGATGAGGAATAAAAAGGGACACACAAAGAGGCAACATTAGCCCTCACCTATTTTCCTAGAATTCCTCCTCCTTGGAATTTTGGAGCTTGCATGTACCTTTACACATCTCAATAGGTTCCTCCAAAGTCTAAAACTCAATTTTTCACCTAAAACACTTGAAAACCCTATCTCAATACACTCTCTTACCCATCCTGGGCATGCATAGATCTCTTAGCTACCAATTATTATGACTATCATTTTCCAATGGATTTCTCTACAAGTATTTCTTGCTCCACCATTCCCTAGGACATCATGGCCAAAGGTTGACATTAATATGGAGGAAAAATTGTTGTTTTTTTATTATTTAAAAAGAATGGCATGCCTTAAGTCATAGAGGAATATTGCATGATGGGTATGGGTGTCCACTACAATGTGCACATCCTATATTTTAATATTTTATGCAAGTTTTCATTCCCCTCTTTGGTTTCTTAGAATTTTACGGCTTTCCTATAGCTTTGTCCCCCCCCCACCATTAGGTGTAACTTGTAAAAGACAATGTAATCCTAAAATTTCATTGTAAAAAGGGTTGATTAAAAGAAGAAAATACTAAGATCCTAACAATGGAATAAACTTGTACAATAAAACCCTACAATTTTTTAGCTTCCAACACTAGAAAAACCTATTTTGGCATTATAATGATGAGTTCATCCCAAGTTTGTAATGAATTCATTCTAATATCTAAAGAATGAATGTAAGTATGGAATTGACCTTGACTAACTGTCTCCATGTGCATTGTCCTTATTTCCTAATATATCTTTGATTACTTGATCAACTAGATGATTTTAAAATCCTTAGAAATTTTTTGCAAGGTATCTTTTCAAGATAATAAAGGAAATATTAATGTCTTTTATGGATTACTAAGTAGACTCTTTTAATATTCTATAATTTTTTTTATTTTCCAAATATATGTATAGGACCTAATGTACATGTGTATTTGAAATGATATGATATTAAACTATATTCTTGTTAAGGTATCAAGTTATGATTATAATTATTGCATGTTTTGTATGAATCTATATTTTTTTCCAATTGGATATAGGCACCCATCTACTAATAGATCCACCTCCCATTAGCTCAACACATAAAAATAAATTAAATTTAAACATATTTTAATGTGTTGCAATATGTTTTTTTACAACCGCATTTGAATGTGCATAACAATGTTTTTTATAAAAAGGGGTAAAAACTTTATTAATAATCAGAGAACAGCATTACAACACATCAACAGGCCAAAGCCCGAGAACCACCAGAACCATACAAGAACCAAACATCCACATCACTCAACATCCCTAGTATTACCATCTTCAGAAAGAATCCCCTCCAAGTCGTGGCGGAGCTCCCAAGAAACTTGTCCCAACTCATCAACACTCCAACCCTCAGCGTGCTCAGAAGCCCACCGGGCCAAACAATCAGCCGCTTTGTTCCATTCCCTCGGAATGTGAACAAAGGACACCATCTCCATCATGGAACTAATCAACAAAATCTGTTGAACCAACCTAGCCAACTGCCAGTGAACACCAGAAGACTTCCTTTCCTTTAGCAAATTTATCAAGACTTGCGAATCAGACTCACAGATAACCTTGCGCCATCCCAAGGCAAACGCCCGCTCAAAGGCGTATAAGATTGCCAAACCTTCCATCAAATTAATGGGTTGCACTCCCTCATGAACAGAAAAGAAGAAGATCGTTGACCCCCTAAAGTCTCTGCCAATCCCCCCAACCCCAGCAGGCCCAGGATTACCCCGAGAAGAGCCGTCTGTGTTAATCTTCAAGACGCCAGTTGGAGGGGGCACCCATCTACCCAACCTATGAACCCTTTGCCGCTGGCTCCGACCTCGCCTACGACTAGCAATCGCCAAAGCCGACCCTTGAATCCCCAATCTATCCACCACTGTAGCATCCCCTTTCTCCAGGGGAAACCCAACATCACATTTAGCCGCCACCGTTTCCTGAATCATACCCAAAATTCTTTGCCAAACTTGCTGCACACCCATTTTCTCACCACGGAAAATCCTGCGATTTCTCTCAAGCCAAATCTGCCACAGGATGAAAGTAGGCCCCACATACCACACATCCTGCAAAAAAGGGGCCACCGAAGGAGGCCTACCCAAATTGCTCCAAAAGTCAACTAAAGAGGAGGCATGAACACAGGTACTGTTCCACACTCCCCACCAGAAATGCCAAAGTTGCGTAGCAAAGGAGCAACGAAAGAACAAATGAGCAGACTCTTCTTCCCCTCCCCCACAGAGAACACAAATAGAGGGGCCCTGAAATCCACGCTTCTGAATGTTGTCCCACGTCAAACATCTGTTCCGAGCTAAGGTCCAAACAAAACAATTACACTTTGGCCAAGAAAAGTTATTCCACACTCTCTTCCACCAGGGAACCTCCACCTCTTCCAGCTTACGAGCTAACAAAACCTGATACCCAGAAGCAACAGAATAGACCCCCTTAGGAATAGGGGACCAAGAGAGGACATCCCCATCCCGGAGGGAACTGCATCGCCTTCTAGAAAGGATATTATGAAGCTCTATGCATTCTTCCTTCAATCCAACATTCGGCCATTCATCAAGTCGCTTCCATCTCGCCAACACCAGTTGGTCATTATCAGAGAAGGCCATAAAGTCACTCACCCTAGACCAACCAGCCTCAAGAAACCTCTGGCTCAGCATCAACAAATTAGGGAACTGAGAAGTAATGGGAGGAAATCCATCCCAAGAATCAGACCAGAAGTGAGCCGACGACCCCCCCTACATATCCAGAAAAGGCCATCCTTAACAAGTGTAGCACCTTTCTTAAGTGTACTCCAAATCATCGAGCCTCTCCCCTCCAAGGGAAACCTGGGAATATCCTGCCAAGCAGCCCCAGGGAAGTATTTATGAGATAAGATCCTAGCCCAAATTTGATCCTGCTCCACACACCATCTCCAATACAGTTTAGCAGCCAGAGCCTCCCCGGTCAAGGATGACTGCCTTAACCCGAGACCACCCAACTGACGCGGGCTACAAACAGTATCCCAGCTAACAAGGCTCCACTTTGAAGACAACAAGTTACCAGCCCAAAGAAACTTCCTGGCTAAAGCGTCTAAATCCTTAAGAAAACCCATCGGGGCCACCTGAAGCATACATCTGTATGTGGGAAGAGCCTGCACCACCGACTTGAGCAACTGAATACGGCCAGCAAAGGATAGCCACCTATGAGTCCAGTGATTAACTTTCACCCGAAATTTATCCAAAATATTCTGCCAAGAATCTTTAGGCAGCCTACCAGCAGAGATAGGCACACCAAGATAGATCAAAGGAAACCCTCCAATTTGAAATCTCAAGATATGGGCAATCCTCCGCTGAATGGGCCCAGGGGTGTTAAAGAAGAAGATGGAGGACTTATCCTCATTAATCCGTTGACCTGAGGCAGCAAGATACACATCCAACACCTTGCGCAAAGTGGTAGCTTCCCTAATAGTAGCCATACCCATCAGAGCCGTGTCATCCACAAACTGTAAATGGGATTGCGGAGGCAAATCGCCTCCCCACCGCCACCCCTGAATAATACCCAAGTCGACATTCCTTCTTATCAGACGCCCCAAACCTTCAACAAGAAGAATAAATAAATACGGAGAAAGGGGATCCCCCTGACGCAACCCCCGAGAAGCTCCAAAAAGTTTAGAATGCTCCCCATTAGTTAACACAGAGAAGGAAACAGAGGTAACGCAACTCATAACCCACTGAATCCATTCATTTCCAAACCCAAAAGCGCCAAGCATCCGCTGGAGGAAGGACCACCGGACACGGTCATAGGCCTTAGCCATATCTAACTTGATGAACATCGCCTTATCATTGGAGCTAGCCATTGAGTGAATGGTTTCAGAAGCGATAACAACCCCATCCAAAATTTGCCTGCCTTCCACAAAACCACTCTGCTCCTCCGAGATCAACATTTTCAACCACTTTTTTAATCTCTCAGCAATCAGTTTGGAGATAATTTTGTAAATCACATTGCACAAGGAAATAGGTCTAAATTGACTTAACCTATCCGCCTCCTCACATTTAGGTATGAGGGCAAGAAAAGTAGCATTCAAAGCCCGTAACATCTGCTTGTTCTTCTGGGACTCCTTAACAACAGCCAATAAGTCCAACTTAATAATATCCCAGAATTCTTGAAAGAATTCAATCGGGAAGCCATCAGGGCCAGGAGCCTTCCCTTTCTTCATCCGGAACACAGTCGCCTCCAACTCCTCCAAAGAAACATCACCCATGAGATGCTCATTCATTTCCCTTGTGACCAAAGACGGAATACAGGAAAGAACCTGAACCTCCTCAATAGATCCACCATGCCCATCCTCCCTAAATAAAGATTCAAAATACTGCACAGCTTCATTCGAGATTTCCTGAGAGGAAGAGAGCTGCTCACCTCTTTCATTAACCAGAACTGAAATGGAATTACCTTGCCTCCTGGCTTTTACCGAGTTAAAGAAGAAAGCAGTATTTTTATCTCCTTCTTGAAGCCACTCAATTCTGGCCTTCTGCTTCCAAAATATTTCCTCTCTCAACTCACACTCCTCCAGCACCTTAAGAGCCCTGGCTTCATCCTGGAGCAAGCCAACCGTCACTCCCTCTTCCCTGATCACCCTTGTGATGCCATCCAAATCAGCTTGAGCACGAGCCTTATCATGGAAAATATTGCCGAAGCATTGTCTATTCCACCGTTTGAGCTGAGATTTGGTAAATTGAAGTAATTTAGCAAAAGTATACATCGCCGTACCATATGAAGGTCTGCCAACCTTCCACCAATCCGCCACATGGGCATGTAAAGAAGGGTCCCGCAACCACATGAGCTGAAACTTGAAGGAAGGAGTACGAGGCACACGAGCAGAAGAAATGGCAAGCTTAATGGGCCAATGATCCGAACCTCTCCAATCCAAGATTTCGGAGCAAGCGGACCACAAGCCACCAATCCAATAGCAGGAAACCAGGAAGCGATCCAACCTTTCTGAAATGCTGTTAACCCCTGTCCTCCGGTTGTTCCAAGTGAACCGACCATTACTGGGCTTGATGTCAACCAAATTCAAGGTAGAGATGTTTTCTTGCAGAAGAAGTGCCGAGGGGTCCAACCTTGCATTACCTCCACGCTTCTCAGCCAACTCAGCAATGGCATTGAAGTCACCAGCCATAATCCACGGATGAAGAGGAGCCATGCTACGCACATACACAATATGGGACCATAGCAACTGTTTGCCAGGAAGATCAACAGGTGCATAAATATTAGAGAAAATAATAGACTCTCCCATTTCAAACCAAGAAGCCACCATAGAAATGGAAGACTTAAAGGACATCCACCAGAGAGGGCGAACCTTCCGAGGGTTCCATAAACAGGCCACACCCCCGGCAGAACCAAGAGCACCAACGCACTGGCACTCACCACTCCCCCATAACTTGGGCATCATACCTATCATATCCTCAATCGACAACTTAGTCTCCTGCAGGAAAAGAACATCAGGAACATTACTTCTAATCAAATCGCGAACAGCTTTTTGTCGAGGGCCATTGTTCAAGCCCCTCACATTCCATGATAAAACAATCATTTTAGGGAGTTCAAGAAGTGAGAATCCAAAGTCTTGACCGACCCCGACTCCACCAAGTTTTCCCCTGTTAATTTAATCTTTTCCAAGTCCTTCTTACGACCAAGCTTGGAAGATTTCTCTCCCCCCCCCTTTTTTTAGGTCCTTTTGGTGAATACCCAAAGGAGATGGAGACTTGACACTCCTCCCGATAACAACACCATCACTTGACCCCGGAGGAGGCCCATTCCCACCAACCTTCTTCAACTCAGCCACTGGAACTGACTCCGCTAGAACACCCAAATGAAGATCCGTGACCATCTGAGAGCCATCAACATCCATTGCATCCTGGGCAGCCTCAGAGACAAGACCATTCTGTCCTGTACTCAGAGTTCCAAGATCAAGGTTTATCAATCCCGGATTCACTTCTTGCTGGCTAAGATCATCTAACACCTCGAATCTGTTAAAAGAATCCTCCTCCTGTCTCTCATTCAAGGTCCTCTTTTGACCCCTATTCCGGTTACGCCCCTTGACAGGTACAAAACCATCTGCATCTTCCCCATCACCAGGGATATGATCCTTCCCCTTGTCAGTCATAGGAGGGTTGCGAGGAACCTGAGGCGAAGGTGGCACCACAGGCCTAGCCTTTGGACACCGACGCAGCAAGTGACCATATTCATGACACAGACGACAACGGAATGGAAGAGTCTCATAATCCAAATACTGCACCCAAGAGTAAGAGCCTACACACATATCTATAGAGTCTGGCAAGGGTTTACCCAAATCAATTTCGACACAGATGCGGGCATAAGTCATTACCTTTCTATCCAGAGTTTGTTGAGAGGAGCCGACAGGTTTTCCAAGCAAAGCTGCTATCAGTTGCAGAATATCATCACGACAGCATTCCACTGGAAGTCGAGGAAGTCTGACCCAAACCGGAACCCGATTCGGAAGCTCCACCGAAGGGTTGAAACCCGCATGCCAGGGCTTGATGAACAACCCCACTTGGTTATAAAAATAGGGACCACCCTCAAAGACCCTATTCCGGTCCGCCATGCAGTCAAAAGTAACCATAAAGTAATTGTTAGCCAGCAACATAATGTCCATTTCACCCTCCGGCGACCAGGTCCGTCGGGCCCAAGACACCAAAAATTGAGGGGAAACCCTCATCCCCAAAAATTTGCAGTATAAGGAATGTCTGGAATAATAGTCGATATCTTCAGCTATCATCTCAGGTGGAATTACCAGCGTAGGTCTCTCTTTACACCGCTCAAGGCATCCATTAACTTTAGTGATGCGGGATCCCCCTGACATGCGAACACCGCCATCTATCGAGTCATGAGAGAAAAGGCTATTGTCAATAACTTTTGTTGCATGCACTGGCGACTTTGAGCCAATCGCGGAACGAAAGTCCATGCCAGAAGGGCCCTGCGAGGCCTCTCCCATAGACATTGTGGCAGCAAAAGCCAAACCCAATCCAATAACGCCACACACCAACCCTTCCACCAAGCACCAACCCTTCCACCAACCACAACGCTGCCCACCACACCCTATCACGCAGCTTCAGAGGGAACAACAACCCCTTACCCTCCGTTCACCCCAAAACCATTCCCCAACAGCCAAACCGAGCACACAAGGGCAATCACCGCCACCGAGGCCCCAAGAACTAGCGCCCAGCACAACCCACCAAGGAAGCCACAGGCGGACAGAAAACACAGACCCAAATAGAGCCCTGGCCGCGTATCCCTGCCAGCAAACCAAGACCCGGACAAAGAACAATCCGCACAGAACACTGCCCCCCCGAAATGCCCAACAGATCCCACCCCAGTCGCGCAGGAACAGAGAAAAAGCTCTCACGAGCTAGGGCTCGAATGCCCTAGCTCGGCTCTTCGCGTAGCAGACACGCGCGCCATCTTCCTTTTTCAATGTGCATAACAATGTTAGGGGTTATTAAAAAAGACATTTTATAGACCATCTTTGTGGAATCTTATTTGTTCAAAGTAGTACATAGATATGAAGTGTCAACTTATATAGGGGCATACTATGTATTGGGTATGGTTTGTAATAGGATATACACTTGTTACCTATAGTTATTATTTTCAACACCTTAGGGAAGCCTCCCTTAGTTTTGTAAAGCCAAAATTCAAAGGAGATTCTACTCACCTCAATAATCGATCTATTGTTGCCCAACTGATCATAAGTATGATTTTCTTCTTAAGTTTGACACCCCTAATATTTGAGAAAAGATTTGACCTTAATGATTTTACTATGTATTGGGTATGGTTTGTAATAGGATATACACTTGTTACCTATAGTTATTATTTTCAACACCTTAGGGAAGCCTCCCTTAGTTTTGTAAAGCCAAAATTCAAAGGAGATTCTACTCACCTCAATAATCGATCTATTGTTGCCCAACTGATCATAAGTATGATTTTCTTCTTAAGTTTGACACCCCTAATATTTGAGAAAAGATTTGACCTTAATGATTTGGGACCTACAACTCCATGCACCAACACCTTCTAAACATTCTATTTATTGTATCTTTTATTTATATTCATCTATTTATGCTCCCAAATAAACTAAAAAATATTAATAAAAATTAAATCATAACCTCTAAAGATCCATCCCTTAACCTCTAAAGATCCATCCCTTTTTGATAATCTCTTTTATCATTATATACACATAATTTATCATTTTAACGGTCAATTTTCCACCAATCCAATATTCTTTTTTACTAATTTCATTTAACTTGATAATTATAATAATTACTTTTAAACTTCTCTCAAACTTTTACCATATACTCATCATAAATTTTAAAATATAATTTTTTTCATTTGATGATTTATTAAATATACATTTTGCTATATTCAATTTAAGAATCTAACATTTTCTAATATTCTAGAGAACAAAAAATACATTGGTTTGGTAGAATGCAAAGATCAATTATTTCAAATGCAATTCAAGACTTGTTCTTTTGCTTCTTGCAAAATTAAATTGACAATATATAGGTGAAGGTATATTAGCATTTTAATCCATTTCATTATGCATCAATCTTTTTAAAAAGAGATTATGAAAATTCAATTATATTTTAAAAAATAGAAATTTGTATACATCTTGAAGAGAATTTTGGGATGTAGGTAATAATTATGTGATGGATTCAAGCATTTTTTAAATAATAAAAAATTATAAAAAAATAAATATGAATTTATAATAAATTTTGAAAAGTGTGATATTTAAAATAATTAATAAGTATTAAAATCTAGAGTAATTAATTTGTATAATATTAAGTTATAATCTAATTATAGGATTTTGTGTTGGGAAGATAAGTTTGTATAATAAATAGATCTTTCTTTATTGTTAATTTAAATAACTAATTTATGAATATGTTTAGAATTTTTATTTTTTCAAAATGTATATCAATTTAGTGTACATTAATTATGTGGTTGTTTTTAAAAAAATTAAAGGTAAGAATTTTACATTTGTCTTTGGTATTCGTATTTTGAAAGTGTGAAGTCTTTAATTTGTACATTTTTGAATTATCCTTTCAAAAATGAAGATCATGAAATACTAATATTTTTTTAGGAAACTATTAATGATAATGCTTTCATTGAATAAAGACTATCAAAATGAGAAGTTTCTTAGAAATCAAGAAAAAATAGTAGTAGTTTTCTTCTCTTTGTGACTTTTTACAACTTTTATAATTCATGAGAAAAAATAATGCTAAGTATTTCCACTAAGTTTTAATAGCATTAGAAAAAATCCTAAGGTTTAGAGAATTTTGGTTAATTAATTTATACTTGAAGATCATGGAATACTAATATTCTTTTAGAAAATTACTAATGATAATGCTTTCATTGAATGGAGACTATCAAAAGAAGTTTCTTATAACTCAAGAAAAAATAGTAATAGTTTTCTTCTCTTGTGACTTTTTACAACTTTTATAATTCATGAGAAAAAATAATGCTAAGTATTTCTACTAAGTTGTAATAGCATTAGACAAAATCTTAAGGTCCAGAGAATTTTGGTTAATTGGGATTTAGAATCATTCCTATAGAAGCTCAATGGATATGATGCCCCTTTAGCTATTGACTTTGTCAAAGAATGGGAGAAAAGGAGAGTTGTGATGCAAGGGTTAGATTTCATAGTAATTGAGGAGCTACTCACTCAAGTGGCTAGGTTTTCCACTACAAGAGGTTATAAACTTGCATGAGAGATTTTATAAAGAAGAACTAGAGGGAATGAAAACTCTAAGTAGACTTTAACCTTATGTATTTTTCTTTGTTTTGTCTCTTTGTTTAGTATTTTGATACATTGTTACATCTATGTTGTCATTTTGTTGTAGGTTAGCGCCTGTTTAGTTAACATTTTTTGGGTGTATTAAGGTTTTAGGTCCCTTCAAAACCTACTTTACCCCTTAATCAAAAATAATGCTAAATATTTCAAATAATCAAATAATGATAAAAAAAATATTATATTAATAGAAAACTACATATAATATGATAAAAATATTGTATTCCATGTGTGTGCATGCACATGGTGTGAACATGTTTGTGTGCACACAAATGTGAGTGTGAATATATGTAGACACACTCATATTTTTAATACTAGTGATTTCTTAATTAAAAATTATTTTAGAGATTTACTTTCTATAATATTTGCCTATATTAATCAACCTTTGGATGGCTCCAATATAATTATGTATGAAATTTGATGAGATACATCCCCTAGATGCATAATTATTATATAAAAAATTTATATAGACAAACATATTTTATCTAAAATTATGAGAATTAAGAGTTCAAGAAAATATAGAATAAGCTAAAGATGCTCAAAAACATACCAAGTTACAAGAGGTCTATTAATAATCTTTAAAAATATAGAATAGGGCTCTTGAAACCAAAATTGACCAAAACATGGATAGATCTACCAAGAGTTCATGTAAGAAAAATAAATTGATATTTATTAAAACAAAGATATACTTTTCTTCAAACAACATAATAAATCTTCTTGTTTAAATATCCAACCTTTATTTAGTTTAGAAATAGTAAAAGCACTAATAATCATCAAATTTATGTCCAATGGTGTAATGGTGTTTAGACCACATGAATAAATGTTTGTTAAATTATGTGTTTCACAATACAAAATAATTATCCCAAATCTCAATTGATGCTTTATAGACTTTTTGCAATTCCTCTTTCAAAATGTTGACCGTTAAATTTAAAATTTGATACTAATTTTTCAATCTCTACACCTCCTCTCTAGTTGTGTTAACCATTTAAGTTGTCTCAAAGTATTGTTTTTTTTCTTATATAAAAAAAAATCCCACGATTCATCTCAAAGTACTAATGAATCCTTTGAAAGTAATCAATTTTTTATTTTTTATACTCAAAAGTTTCAATCTCTAATTTTTAATAGATTGTTATTTTTACTTATATAGTATTAGCATTTAAATGAGATTATGAAATATTTATTTTGGGTTTGCATATTTGATAAAAGTAATGTGTTCTATTTAGCAATTTGTCAATTTTAACTGGTCATTATTTGAGCTAAAAATATATATTTAAAATGGGTATGAAAACTAATATGATCATTGATTTAATTAGATATAATCAATTTTTACATTTATGAATAATTAGAAATTCAACTATGTTTTCTAATTTTTACATTCAACTAAAAATTATATTTAAAAATTTAATTTTTTTTTGAGTTGTATTATTTTCTTCTTAATTACATACTATACCTAAAACAAACAAAAAGATCATCTACTAATTTGAATAAATCAATCAACATTTTATAAATAAATATAATTTATAATTTATAAATAATATATATTTAATATAAACAACTATTATTTATATTACTATTCACTTTTACAAAATCATTCTATATTCTTTATATTTAATTTTTATTATATATTAATTCTTCACAACCTTTATAGTATAATTCAACATTGTTCAATTGAAAATAAATATCAATAAATATTTGACTCTAATGGCCAACCTCCCACTCAAGTTTCCCATAAGAATTGAAATTTCCATTATTGTGGTGGGCATTTCTATTGTATACTTCTAAAATGCAAACCATGCAAGTTTTTAAAATATAGTTTTATGGTCACAATATGACAAGACATGAGAAATCAATTTGGCTTGTTCCTCATATAATATAATTATGTTATATAGTTTATTGTCATAATGGACAATATATAAAACAATTTGGCTTCTTCTAGTCAAGATGCTTATCAATCGACATAAAAAAAAAACCAATTTAATTTGTTCATCAATATATTGAATTAGTGGTCACTTTGCCCCTAAACATTAATGGGAAAAAGTCAATTAAATTAAATTGTCTTTTTATGTAATCAAGGTAGTATGACCAATTTTGATGTTACTTTTTAGATACTTTGTCGACAACATTATTGGAGAATTTGTTGTAATGCACTTAAAAGTTTATGTCCAATGTACAAACAAATGCCACATAGGATGCCTCTCTTTTTAAATTGTAATTTGTCATAGTAAAAGTTACTAGTTTTTTATTTATAATAAATGTAATTGTTATTTATAATGAAAACATTTTTTATTTTGAATTTATTTTGACTTTATTATTATTTACATAATGATAAATATCTTTTAAAATATTATAGATTTAATTTTTTATAGAATTGAAATGATAAAAAAGTTAGTTATATGATTTTTTTTAATATTATTTCTTCCACTTCATATTATATATCAATGTCTTCTCTACATTAAAGATCATTTGATTATTTTGATCTAGTATGGAAAAAAGAGATAAATCTTACATCACTAACTTTGCTTCTTATTTAAGTAATTTATCAACATTAACCTATAAGAGAGGCTTTAAAAGTGTGAGTTCGAAAAGTATGTATTTAACAATTTTCCTTTTAGTTTTGTATTTGTTTTTGCATGTATTTATAATAAGCATGATTTTGACTATTTATATTTTTTGGAGTGAAATTTTTTTGTAAGATAATCTTCATCTAGTCATGACCCTTCATACAACAAAATTATTGTTTCATCCATTTTCTCTACCTTTCTATCACCCAAGACAATAGTATATTAAACTCTTATCTTAAGTACAAAACTCTAGACACTTGTGTGGACTAGGAACTAAACTTTCTTCCCACCCATCTCCCCTCCCACTCCCCCTCCCCCTCAATACTTTCCTTTTCGTAAATATTAAGCCATATTTCATCTCCAATAATCAAAATTGGCATAAACATGCTTATTTAAGTGGAGTTGATCTAAAATCAAAGGAATCTACTAGTCATCTCACCCAATCTTGAACATCTAACACAAACTTACTCTTTTTCAACCACCTAGGTCTTCCTACATTTCCACACACACCACCTACCTCCATAGATACAATCACCTACACCTAGTGCCACACACTACAAAACTAATTCATACTATTTTTTTTGGATCAAGCCTAAGGGTTTGGTTGAGGCAATCCCCTAAATGTGTTATAGGAACCATTTTTTCTACATTAGATATTGTAGCAAGAGATAAGGATGTTGACAAGCACAAGGATTTATGTTAATAGGGACAAAGGATTATGGTGACACCAATAATACACATCAAGATGTTGCATCAAGCATCAATGTGCTAGAAAGGAAACCAATGTGTAAAACTGTCACAACCTAATGCAATTCATAGTATTGCTATCAAGAATCAACTGTGTAGTTTTTTTAGTTAAACTCATTGACCCATGTTTCATGAGTGGTGGTTCAGAAAAAACACATCTCTCATAATAATGAATGGTCCACTTAGCACTCATTTCCAAATGACTTCATTTGATCCCCAAAGGGTGAAACAAAATTGGTTATTTTTCAATATTTTGACAAGTATGGAGGAGACTCCATCAAGGGTTTTGTTTAAGCCTAGGGGGGTTCTATCTAAGGGGGTTTGATGTAAACCACTTTAGAAGGAACCCCTGAAGAATTAAATCATTAATTTTTCTAAAAAATATGTGATTTTAGAAAAAAAAAGTCAAGATTTTGCAAAAGTGGAACACACTATTGTGGTATCAGGCCCCCATGTAAAAATGGCCACAAGTACAACAAGTTCCTTTAGATATGTGAGAGCATGTGAGTGCCCACATGTAAACATTGTTGTGTGGCTATGTGCAGACACTACCAGTCACAAAGGTGGGACATCATAGAGATGTCGAGCTCTGGTGGGTATATACTATGCCCATAGTGTGATTCCATGACCTGATGTTGGTGGCTCTAAGGATCGATGGTATGCTGACACCTCCACCTTTTGTTTTCCAATGGGGGAGATGATAGTCACACTAGAGGATATGTACCAAATCTTACGATTTCTCATGCTAGGTGAGACCATCGGGCACATCTTCATGTGTTGGTTACTAAATGGTGTCTCGACCAAACCAATCATCCACCACATCATGATCGCAACCATCGCTCTCATGGTAGTGCTAGATGGGTGAGGCTCTCACCTTCATGGGAGCCTTGTGCATATCATTCATATGATGGAGGGCCAGAGGACCATCTCCACCTAGGGAGATGGAGCATGTTGGATCATTTATACCATGATCTAGGGTGTTATGTGCATTACAAGGCACATAGCCTAATGACTTGCACACTTCTTCAAGTGCGTGCATTCAAGCACATCACATGCACACGTCTCATGGGATTCCCAATGCCCTCGGGAGGCCACATAATTTTTATGACTTCTTGTATTGGTAGGTCATTTTTGATAAATTGCAACCTACAAACGTCTTATGGAGGTCCTAAAAGGATTTGCAACATTGGGCAGGATAGACTCACGGATGGCGAGGATGTAGTGGGACCGGCTCTTCGTCAATCGCTTAGAGCATATCGTAATGCCATTCTATATTGACTAGGTGACGAGACAATTCGATCACGTACAGGGGCTTCCCATTGCGATCAACCTACATACGCTCGACATGTAGCGCAACGAGACTCGAAGACATGGCTAGGCCTACCACCATAGACATCGCACTAAGTGACTCTGATAATGAGGAGTGGGATGTAGCCCCCGTGTCTAGTGTCGATGATGTAGGTGTAAGCCCAACATATACAACATGGTGGAGCATAGCTTATCCCACCCCCATGCTTCGCACAGACCATCCTAATGGTGACCCCAAGCCATGGGTGCAATGAGGAGACAAGTCAAAGGAGGAGGGAGATGATGATGATATAGATCAGTCGGCACCAATAGTAAGAGGGTGACGAGGGCAAAGGGAGGAGGTCGGTGATACCGTTGAGGGGAGTTCCAAGTCCTAACTACATGTATCACGAGCACTAACTACCGTAGATGGAGTGTCAAGTCAACATGAGCATGGGGAGATAAGCGGAGATGCCACTATAGTGCACCCAACACCACGGGAGATTCTAGGCACAATCAGAGTCGCCACACCCATGGATCCCCACTAGCGGGTCAGTGATCAGTGATCTAGGTGAGAAGTTTATATTTATGCTTTGATTTTTCATTGATTAGAACACTAGATGTTGCATTTGATTTCGATTTTGATATATGTGATGAGATGTTTGATACAATGTTTGTTTCCTTTTAGCAGTTTGCACACAAGCATGGCTTCAATTTATAGGTGAGAAGATTTTGTTGTTCAACTTCCCTAGGACAAGCCCCCCAAAGTTCCTAAGGCACTACCCTATCTAGATATCAAGTTTTATTGAAAGAAATAAGTTGTAGATACACAAAAAATATGACTACAATTATACAAGACACCTTCATAAACAAATGACCTTATTGCATCAACCACACAAAAGAGAATGAGACTACACAACATCATGAAAGACACATTGATGGTGAAGAAAGACCCTAATGTAAATTCATAGAGTTCAAATCTTAATCTCCCTCCTATTATTAGTCCCTTCTCTTCTTTAATTTAGAATGATTAAAGTGTTTAAATATTGATTTTTAAATTAAAGAACGCTCGTCTTTTGTCCCTTGTCCCCCACGAAATCCAAGTTTCTTTGGATCCCGGAATTAGTGACACGCACTCAAGGTTCCCAAGAATTATCACATTTGACCCGATATTTATCACCTCACAGACCCAAAAAGATTTCAGAATCTATAGATGCGTGTCCTGCCGGCTGTTGACCTTGAATTATAGATGCGTTCTTATATTCATGTAGGACTTAATTTAATTTGGATTTTCTGAAGAAGAATCTGATTGGGATACTACTACTCTTTTATTCAATGAGGGTTCTGAGTTTGCACTCAATTCTGACGTTTTCTGTAATTTCGTTGGAAAAAGAGGTAAAATCCTTTGTCTGCTATCAGTTTTTGACTATTAATGTGGAGTCGGTGAAAGAATCATTCGTGGGACCATCTGTCATAAAGCTCGGCGGTAAAGGAATCATAAAGAGAATTATTCCCTAATAATTCTCTGCAATTAGTCAGCTTTATGATTAACTTAACAGAACTTCAATGCCTAACGAAACATGATAAAAAGACAAGAGGCGGAAGATAATGCCATGACAGTTGTATAGGGAGCCCACACATTTCAGAGCTTTTTCATTCATTACGTATACTTGTTGGAATCTTTAACTTGCCTATCACTTTTGAAGACCTTTTGGAATCACAAAGTATCTTCAGAAACAGACGAACAAAGAACTGTGAAAGAATAACTTGTGAACCCATATTTTTTTAAAACCCATTAATCACATTGTCAATTATTAGTTGAACAGTCTCAGTCTGGAGCGAAATGGGTGGAAAAAAGTGTATATAATTGATGCCAATGCACCCCAAAATTCATAGTTAAAGATTCTGAATTGTAGTTGGAAAGCAGTGAATCTTTGAAAGGTAGTTGGGTAGTTGGGATGGGTTTGGGTATTGTCAAGTGGTTTGTGGGTGTCTTTATGCTTTCTAGATTTCAGTAGAGTCCAGCTAGAGTCCATTTTGATAGAAAAATTCAGTTGCCTTCAGAGAGTAAAGATGGATCTGGATTTTCGAACTACAGACATCAGGTGATTTTTGTGCAGAATATCCATCCTCCAAAGCCATATTTATCTATCTCCACAGCTTCATCCAGGCTTCCAAGGCTTATGAGGACCAGAGATGCTTCGCCCTTTTCTCTTTGACCCTCTCTCAAGACTAAGTGCCCTAGAGTTTATTGTGGTTTCCAACTTTAAGCGAAGACTGCCAATTCTTCTTTCTGTTTTTGGTTGGAAATACAAAATAGAGCTTGCACTCCTCATCTTATTTTTTATATTGATCTTCATACTTTGAAAGTGTGGAGTCTTTAATTTGTTCATTTTTTAATTATCTTTCCAAACACTTTTGAAGAAGTGCTTAATTTCTACTTGAGGGTCATGAAATACTAATATTTTTTAGGAAATTATTAATGATAATTTTTTCATTGAATATAGACTATCAAAATGAGAAGTTTCTTAGAAATCAAGAAAAATTAGTATTAGTTTTCTTTTCTTGTGACTTTTTTTACAACCTTTATAATTCATGAGAAAAAATAATGCTAAGTATTTCCATTAAGTTATAATAGCATTAGACAAAATCTTACGGTCTAGAGAATTTTGGTTAATTGGGATTTAGAATCATTGCTATAGAAGCTCAATGGATATGATGTCCCTTTAACTATTGACTTTGTTAAAGAATGGGACAAAAGGAGAGTTGTGATCCAAGGGTTAGATTTCGTAGTAATTGAGGAGCTACTCACTCAAGTGACTAGGCTTTCCACTACAAGAGGTTATAGATCTACATGACAGATTTTCTAAAAAAGAACTAGAGGCCATGAAAATTCTGAATAGACTTTCATCTTATGTGTTTGTACTTTGTTTTGTCTCTTTGTTTTGTATTTTGATACATTGTTACATCTATGTTGTCATTTGTTGTAGGTTAGCTCATGTTTAGTTAACATTTTTTGTTGTATTAAGGTTTTAGGTCTCTTTTAAACCTGCTTTACCCCTTAATCAAAAACAATGCTAAATATTTCAAATATTTATGATACAAAAAATATTATAGTAATAGAAAATTATATAAAATATAATAAAAATATTGCATTCCATGTGTGTGCATGCACATGGTGTGAAAATGTTTGTGTGCACACAAATGTGAGTGTGAATATATATGTAGACACACACATTTATAATACTAGTGATTTCGTAATTAAAAATTATTTTAGAGATTAGACTTGCTATAATATTCACCTATATTAATCAACCTTTGGATGGCTCCAATATAATTATGTATGCAATTTGATGAGATACATCCCCTATGCATAATTATATATAGACAAACATATTTTATCTAAATTTATGAGAAGTAAGAGTTCAAGAAAATATAGAATAAACTAAAGATGCTAAAATATATACCAAGTTACAAGAGCTCTATTAATAATCTTTAAAAATATAGAATAGGGCTCTTGAAACCAAAACTGACCAAAACATGAATAGATATACCAAGAGTTCGTGTAAGACAAATAAATTGATATTTATAAAAACAAAGATATACTTTTCTTCAAACAACATAATAAATCTTCTTGTTTAAATATCCAACCTTTATTTAGGTTAGAAATAGTAATACCACTAATAATCATCAAATTTATGTCCAATGGTGTAATGGTGTTTAGACCACATGCATAAATGTTTGTTAAATTATGTGTTTCACAATACAAAATAATTATCCCAAATCTCCATTGATGCTTTGTAGACTTTTTGCAATTCCTCTTTCAAAATGTTGACCATTTAATTTAAAATTTTACACTAATTTTTCAATCTTCACACCCCCTCTCTAGGTGTGTTAACCATTTAATTTGTCTCAAAATATTAAGTTTTTTTTCTTAAATAGAAAATTCTCACGATTCATCTCAAAGTACTAATGAATCCTTTGAAATTATTCAATTATTTTATTTTTTTATGTTCAAAGTTTCAATCTCTATTTTTTAATAGAACGTTATTTTTATTTATATAGTACTAGCATTCAAATGAGATTATGAAATATTTATTTTGGATTTGTATATTTGATCAAAGTAATATGTTGTTCTATTTAGCAATTTTTCAATTTTAGTTAGAAATCATGTGAGCTAAAAATATATATATTTAAAATGGGTATGAAAAATAATGTGGTTGTTGATTCAATTACACATGTAATCATTTTACATTTATGAAAATTTAGATGTTCAACTATACTTTCTAATTTTACAATCATTTAACAATTATATTTTATGACTTTAATATTTTTCTAAGTTGTATTATTTTCGTCTACTAATTAGAATAAATCAACCAACAAAAAATCCATCACCACTTTATAAATAAATAAATTATATATGATTTATAAAAACAACTATATATTTATTATAAACAACTATTATTTATATTACCATTCACTTTTACAAAATTATTCTATATTTTTTATATTTAATTTTTTATTATACATTAAGTCTTCACAACCTTTATAACTATTTATTTTAGTTTAATTCAACCTTGTTCAATTGAAAATAAATATCAATAAATATTTGACACTAATGGCCAACCTCCCACTCAAGTTTCCCATAAGAATTGAAATTTCCATTATTGTGGTGGGCATTTCGATTGTATACTTCTAAAATGCAAACCATGCAAGTTTTTAAAATATAGTATTATGGTCACAATATGACAAAACATGCGAAACCAATTTGGCTTGTTCCTCATATAGTATAATTAAGTTATATAGTTTATTGTCATAATGGACAATATATAAAACAATTTGGCTTCTTCTAGTCAAGATGCTTATCAATCAACATGTCAAAAAAAACCAATTTAATTTGTTCTTCAATATATTGAATTAGTGGTCACTTTGCCTCTAAACATTAATGGGGACAAAGCCAATTAAATTAAATCGTCTTTTGTGTTATCAAGGTAGTATGATCAATTTTGATGTTACTTTTTAGATACTTTGTCCACAACATTATTGGAGAATTTGTTGTAATGCACTTAAAAGTTTATGTCCAATGTACAAACAAGGGCCACATAGGATGCCTCTTTTTAAATTGTATTTTTTCATAGTAAAAGTTATTATTATTTATTAAATAAGGTTGAATTGTTAAAAGATAAGTAGATGTGAAGATTGAGAAGAATTAAAGTATTAATAAAATTAAATAAGTATTAATATATAAAAAAAATTATGTATAGTAAATGTAATTATTTTTTTATAATTAAAGCAGTAAAACAAAGGTGTTGGTTGTTGGAATCAAGGAATACTGAGAGGGGGGTGAATTAGTGTTCTACAATTTTTAACTTTATTGGCCTGATCCTTAAAGTGCTGATAACATTCAACCAAAATAAAGATGCATGAACATAAGACAAATAACCACAACACCATAACACAAGGATTTTTACGTGGAAACCTTGTTAGGGGAAAAACCACGGTGGAGGTCAATCCACAATATTGTTTGAGTATACTCAAAAGGAAAGTTTACAAAATGGGAATGCACTTGCATTCAGCACACTACCTAGAGCTCACTGCTCAAAAACAGAAAGGCTCACAGCTGCCTTACAAAAGGTTTGGATTACATCCAAAAGAGTTGAACTGAGATAGTAGCATCTCCAAATGCCTGATTACAATTCCGGAACTAGGCTCATCAATCGATTTATGGACCTTTTGTCTAATTCTGCACTTATGCTCTATTCTGCTTCAATTCGCTTCACAAGATCCTCTTCTGCAAAAGTGAAACAGTGCATAATCGCTTTACAACTCTTCTGAAATTCGTAACACACATCAACATCCATCAAACATACATGCAAATGATATAATCGATCACTTATATATATTTGCGACTAAAGATTTAATAGCAACATGTCGGCTTCAGCAAAACATAAAAATATTTATACAAACTGTCAACTCAAATCATGAATAATATTCAATGTGCATCCACCAAATTCAGCCACAACATAGTTAGGACCCAAATCAAAATGCTCAAACACAAAAAAACTTAAATAATTTATCCTCGAATATCCACAACAAACTATATTGACTTAGTCAGCCTTCATGGATTGATGAACAGAAAATTAACCAACCTGATCTTGTAACTTTCACACAAATCGATACGAGGCACTAAGATTTCACAGATAACACAGATAATACACCAAAAAATCTTCCCTAAGATCCACAACTCAAAATACTAACAAATAATTTCATGTGAATCGAAGAACACAAAACTTTCGGATGCTCTGTTCTAACTTGACTGTCTTTAATATGTCTGTCGATATGACCAATGATGACGTGCGGATCGACTAACTAACTAGGGTTGCAATCAATGACAACACCAGAAAACATATGCAGTGTCTCTTGCCAACAATCTCCCCCTTTGGTATTGACGGAAACACTTAGTGAAAAATGACTAAGTGTTGGATCAGTACTAACATGAATTACACTGCCAACTCCAAAACTTCAAAAAGATCTTCAATCATAGCTCAAAACTCAACTCCTCCTTAGATGAATATACATTTTTCACTCTACTATTCTCCCCCTTTGACATCAATGGCAAAGATGGGGAATCCGCATACTAAAAATCAAACAAAAACTTCAAACTGCATATGTACAAACTTGGTTCTACAACTTACACAAACTTGAAAATATCTACAAAATTGGTCTTCAATAAGCTCAAACTTGTGTCCTAACCTTTCTTGAGACTCTCCAGAATCATCATGTGACCATAGAATAAATAATATTGCATCTCTGTAAATTCAAGATTCACTGGATCACTGACCACCATAGAATCTTGTGCCTCCTCTAATCTAGCACACTCAACATTGTTTCCATCTTAGGACCAATTAGGCCTCTAAGATCGCATAATCTTTCAACAATCCTGTCATTATCATGCTTCAAAATATTTATCTTGTCAAGTAGAGATACAACCTGACCTTCTTGCTCTCCAACAGAAATAGTCAAAGGATCGAAAGCATAAAAAATAGCAACTAACTGTTTCTCATGATCCTTAATCTTTTTCTCATTATCCTCAGTAAATTTTGACAAAGATAAACATGACTTATAGATCTTTCCACCTTCAAATAGAGCACTTTGAATATTCTTCACACATGTAGCTAACAGAGATATATCATTAGCTATCATACCTTTCAACCTACCGAACCTTTTAGCATCAAACTCCTTCTAAGCCTTGACCACGGCTGACTTCTCAAGGGACTCAAAATGAGTACTTATAGAATTAATAAGCTTCTTTAGCTCACTGGAGGGAGAACCAGATGGAACCTTAACATGAGTAGGCATGATTCTCTCCAGAACACTAGATGCAAGACTCAATAACTTGCTATCCTCAATGTGAGACTTCAACAATTCTTCTCTAGCCTCCGCCTGCACAAATGATGCAACTTTCAATTTTTGAATCGGGGACAAGGTAGACAAGCTAATAGGACCTTCACCCAATTCAAGGTCAAACTCTTCCTACTACACTTCTAGAAATTTCTTCACTGCCTCTGCAATTTCTCTTGCTTCCACTGGAACTTCCTTTATTTCAACCTTATTTTCTTCAACTACTATTTCTTCAGCTGCAAATTTTTGCTTGTCTTTAGGAACTTCAACTTCTTCACTTGACATCTCTTCTTCTTCAACCGACACAACTTTAATACCAAGTGCATACCAATTTTTGGAATCAAGGAACACTGAGAGGGGGGTGAATCAGTGTTCTACAATTTTTAACTTTATTGATCTAATCCTTAAAGTATTGATAACATTCAACCAAAATAAAGATGCATGAACATAAGACAAATAACAACAACATCATAACACAAGGATTTTTACGTGGAAACACTGTTAGGGGATATCACTTTTTGAGAGAAAAGGTGAGTGAAAAGGAAGTTGGACTGGAGTATGTGCCTACTAAGGAGAAAATTGTAGACATCTTTACCAAGTCGTTGCCTAAGGATACTTTTCAGTATCTCAGAGGGAAGTTAGGGGGTGATTACCCCTCCTAATCAGAACTAAGGATGCATTGCATTGCATCAGTCTATGCATTTCATAGTCATATCTTGATCTGGATTGATGTTGTGGTGGTTGTTGCTCAAGGGGAGTAGTCAGATGTTCAGATGCTCAGATATGTGGTTCAAAGTTTGTGTGGAGCTTAGAGATCTTTTCTCATTGATGTCAAAGGGGGAGAAGAGCAAAGTGAAAAAAAATTTGGGAGAAGAACCTTGTGAGGAGAAAAGTCATGTTGAAGAGTTGAAGAGAAAATGAGTCAGAATCTAAGGGGGAGTAAGTGTCAAGAGTTAGTTGCGTTGATGGTGTTTTTCACATCATGTGTTGCCATCAATGCCAAAGGGGGAGATTGTTGGATGTTGTGCTTGTGTTGCTAATATGTGGTTGTCATTGATGTCAACACTATTAGCATTAATCCATTAGAAGTTGTATATGTCGAGGATATTGAGAAAAATGTAATGAAATGAGTTGCAGGTTGTCAATGGTGAAGTGAAGTTCAATATGTTAGTAATTTTTGTATGTTGATGATTAGAGGTTGTGGACTAAAGGGTTTGTTGTTGAGTGTATCTAGTTTATCCACATCGAGTTGGGTGAAACCACAATAGTGGTTTACAATTTGATGGAGGAAGGAAAACTGAGAAAAAACAACCCCATGGCAAAAAAATTGGTTTTAGGGGTTCGAATGAACCTACAAGTTTAATCGAACCAAAAAGGGGTTTGACTGAACTAGGGTTCGAGCGAACCCATTAATTATTGGGCCCACATTTCCTGCCCAAAAAACAAAAGAAAAATGCATATTGAAGGGGGTTCGAATGAACCCTAGTTCCAGCGAACCTCTGGGGCTTTTCTCGAACCCCTAGGGGTTCGTACGAACCAACCCCCCTTATTCCTCATTCTCCCCATGAAACACGAAAAAAACCTAAATTTTTACGCTTCAAAGCTCGAGTTGAGGATGAAAATGGAGGAGACTTCACAAACCCAACTGGAATTAGGTAGTCCTCAAAATGAGCTATCCAATGAATATAATTTTAATATGTTTTGGTTTTATTATGTATTTGTTTTTTTAGTTTTATTAAACATAGGTTTTTCATCGAAAATGAACATCTTTGTTCTCCACATGAGGAAAAATAGCAGATTATCAAAAAAATAAAATATGAGTGCACCAGATATTGAAGTCCTTGATCTAACCAAAAAAAAATGAATTTTGATATATACAAAAAAAAATGAATTTCGATATATACAAAAAAAAAGTTGCGCGTTATACATTCGTGCTATGTCTAAATTGTAATTGGTTTGACTTCGAAACTTGATTAAAGACAAAATATTCAATAAAAAACTATCTAACCAAATGGAAGAACTAGATATTAGAGTTACAAATCTAAATTTGAAAGAATTAGAATTTTATCCTTCATGGAAAAAAAGTTATGCATTATACGACGTTTGTCACTTTTTAAAAATGTTGTTTTCTAAAAAGAAAAAAATAGTTTTTGTGGGAGATGGAAAAAGAAGTGCAATCTGATTCCAAAAAATTTGAAAAAAATATTTTTAGAATCTACAGACAAAATGTGACGAAACTCTAGTTTGCATCATCTTCAAATTCCTCACGATTTAGCCACTATAGGTGCCCGACTGTGAAGATTTAGTTAAAAATAATAATTTCAATGTCCAGTTTGGCCAAAAATCGTAAACCACTATTGTGGGATCACCCAATTTCAAAGATCCATGTGAAGATTTGATTGAGTTATGAAGATTTATATTCTTACAGTTTTTTGTTACTTCAGTTGGTGTTACTGATTGAAGATGATGCGATTTCTGTGAGTTCAGGTGTTGTGGATGCTTCTCTAGTGATTTGTGATGTTTGTGGATGTTTCTAGATCGTGTTATATCTTTGTTGCACGTCCACATTGATCGGTGTGCTCGCAGTTGGCAATTTTCTCTTGCATTTTCATGTTTTTCTTGTTCTTGGCCGACATGGTGTTTATAGCGTGTTGTGGATCTTCAAGGAGTAATTCATTGAAGCGTTTTCATGCTGGAGATGTTGATTTGGGTCTACACTAAGTTGTGGTCGACCTAGGTTGATTAGCATTAATAACCTTTAGTGTTTTTGGGCCAACAATTTATATTCATTCTATTATTTTGTTGAAGTCGACATGTAGGGATTAAATTTCTTGTTGCGGATATATATAAGTGATTGTTTATTCGAATTGAAGTATGCCAATGGATGTTGAGTGTTTGTGTATCTACGAATAAAGTCCTAATCATTTGAAGGCAGAGAAAAGTGTGAAGAAGAGTGAAGAAATGTTCATGTGCTTAAACGAAATTGTGATCAGGCATTAACAGATGCTAATTTATCAGTTCAAATCCCTGCGGATGTAATCCAAATCTTTCTGTAAGACAGTGTGTCTTCCTTTGGGCAGTAAGCCTTGTTGTAATTGAGCAGTGAGCGCTAGGTAGTGTTCCTAAATGCATGTGCATTCCCCACTCATATTTCTTTATACTTTTAATTGGGTATAATCTTGTGGACTGACCTCCACCGTGGTTTTTCCCCTAACAGGGTTTCCACGTAAAAAATCTTGGTGTTATGTGTGCTTCTGATGTGTTGTTGATTTATGCTTTCATGGTTAATAATCAGATCTGAGAATAAGGTTAATAAGTTGAATAAGTTTTAAATTTTTGGGATAGCTGATTCACCCTCCCTTTTAGTTGTCTGCCTTGTGGTGCCAACAATGATCTTGTAACTTGCACAAAAATTGATACGAGGCACTAAGATTTCACAAATAATACACCAAACAATATTCCTTGAGATCCACAACTCAAAATACTAACAAAGAATTTCATGTGAATCAAAGAACACAAAACTGTCAGATGCTCTATTCTAACTTGACTGTCTTTGATCTGTCTATCAGTATGACCAAATGATGATGTGTGGATTGACTAACTAACTAGGGTTGCCATCAATGACAACACCAGAAAACATTTGCAGTGTCTCTTGCCAACATTGGTTTATATAGAGAGTCTAGAGGCTAGAAACAAAGTCGAGAGACCATAGACAACACATTAACAATGTTTTATAAAAAGTCATATACATCACATTATAATGAATGCAATTGTTATTTATAATGAAAAATACTTAATATTTTTTATTTTGAGTTTATTTTGACTTTGTATTATTTACATAATGATAAATATCTTTTAAAATACTATAGATTTAATTTTTTATAGAATTGAAATGATAAAAAAATTAGTTATATGAATTTTTTTTACTATTATTTCATCCATTTCATAGTATATATCAATGTATTCTCTACATTAAAGATCATTTGAATATTTTGATCTAGTATGGAAAAAAGAGATAAATCTCACATCACTAGCTTCCCTTCTTGTTTAAGTGATTTATCAGCATTAACCTATAAGAAAGGCTTTAAAAGTGAGTTTGAAAAGTATGTATTTAACAATTTTCCTTTTAGTTTTGTATTTGTTTTTGCATGTATTTATAATCAGTATGATTTTAACTATTTAAATTTTTTGGAGTGCAATTTTTTTGTAAGATAATATTCATCTAGTCATGACCCTTCATACAACAAAATTATTTTTCCATCCATGTTCTCTACCTTTCTATCACCCAAGGCAATAGTATATTAAACTCTTATCTTAAGTATAAGACTCTAGACACTTGTGTGGACTAGGATCTAAACTTACCTCCCACCCTTCTACACTCCCTCTCCCCCTCCCCCTCAAGACTTTCCTTTCCGTAAATATTAAGCCATATTTCATCTCCAACAATCAAAATGGGCATAAACATGCTTATTTAAGTGGACTTGATCTAAAATCAAAGGAATCTACCAGTCATCTAACCCAATCTTGAACCTCTAACACAAACTTACTCTTTTTCAACCACCTAGGTCTTCCTACATTTCCACACACACCACCTACCTCCATAGATACAATCACCTACACCTAGTGCCACACTGCAAAACTAATTCATACTATTTTTGTTGGATCAAGCCTAAGGGTTTGGTTCAGGCAATCCCCTAAATGTGTTATAGGCACCATTTTTTCTACATTTTAAATATTGTAGCAAGAGATAAAGATGTTGACAAGCACAAGGATTTATGTTAATAGGGACAAAAGATTATGGTGACACCAATAATAGACATCAAGATGTTACATCAAGCATCAATGTGCTAGAAAGGAAACCAATGTGTAAAAATGCCACAACCTAATGTAATTCATGGTATTGCTATCAGGAATCAACTATGTGCTTTTTTTAGTTAAACTCATTGACCCATATTTTATAAGTGGTGGTTCAGAAAAAACACATCTCTCATAATAATGAATGGTCCACTTGGCACTCATTGCATCTAGGTGATGCTCACAAAGGTGAAGTGTTAGGCCTTCCTAGGAGGTCACCCATCCTAATACTACTCCAATTGAAGTGTGTTTAACCATGGAGTTTTCCCCAAGGTTAAGCCCACTTATCTTGCAACCTCCTACTTATCACATGTAATTCAGTCCCTAAAAGAATTCTAATAGAACTTAAAATTTTGCTCTCAGTTCATTTTTAATTTCTTCCAACAAAGATCAGCATAAGAGTAAAAAACTAGACATGCCTCTTGATCCCTACTCTTTTCTTTGTAATTTTTAAATCTTGTGCTAGTTCAAAATATCAAATCCCATGTTCAACTATTTCAATAAAATTTGAAACATTTTAAATGCTTTATTTACTTTTATAAATCAAATTTGTTAGATAAAAGAACACATAAAAATTAAAAGAAAAATTATTTTCTTAAATATTTTATTTTTAGTTGAAAACAACTCATATAAAATTATTATATATTGTTCTAATGGAAAATTCGCACTCACATAAACAATCTAGGCTAACTAAATAAATAAAATTAATTAGCAATAATTATCCTATATTAAGTGTTAGGACTAATTCTTAAAGATTGGGTAAATAAATGTCCAATTAAGGTAAGAAATAAATAAACTAATTGCATAGGTACTTAGCACTTATTTTGAGGTAGATTTCTCTATTCCAGTGATTCAAATCAATCCTAAGAATATAATCAAAGGGAAATTGGTAACCTATCCAAATGATACAATTCATTTAAACAATTCTATGAATTATAAAATTTGTATAGAACTGGGAAACAAGAGGAACAAGCCATAATACATTTAGACAAAGAGAGATTAGAATAAATATTATTTATATTTATATATGATAATAGGGATAAATATAAATTGGTGTATTCATTACAAATAATATTGAGAAAAAGAATTCTCATGATAAAAAAGGGATGATGCATCTCTTCTTATTCACCTAAATTGTGTTAAGTAGAACATTAGATACACAAAGCATGTTGATGTGAGAAAATGGAGCTAAAATGTTGGATTCACTATAATGGAGTGTGAAACTACCATTTCATGTGTGTGAAAGGCTCTCATATGATGTCTCCCTATGTGTGTAGTGCTAGCATTTATAGTTAAAGCTAACCTTGATAGTCATTTCCATTTTGACAAGTGTTACACATGTCTAGTTGGGTGATATATGTGGATACTATATTTTCTAATGTTAAACCCAATGTTGTGTATTATATATGTCATGGGATGCCACCATGTGCTAGATATGTATAGTGTTAAGTGTTAGACTTGTGTGGAGCCATTTTCTATGGCACAAGGTCTACAAGATGTCACATGTATATGAAAGTATTTAATGTGGATGTTGGTGTTCCAAATGGTCCATGTTAAGCTTTGAAATCTAGAGCATGTCTATGGCATGTTCTAGAATGCATAATGTGTAAAATGTATAAATCATATGCAAATGAAAGATGCTTTGGGATATTTTTAAATTTGTCAAAGCTTAAGTACAAGAGACTTATGATATTGCATGATTGTACACATAATAGATTAAAGACTAATGTAATATAATATATGCATCTATTTTCAAGGCTATCATTCAATGGTTATACAAAAATAAGTTTTTTTATGGTCCAATGTGCAAGGCTTGTTAAGATCATCAAGTGTTGGGAAGCTATTTCCCAAGGTTCTATAATTTTACAAATTTTTGTTAACTTGTAAATTTGACTATACCCTATATGGGTTCACTTCCTTGAGTGTGGAAGTGATCTCCAAAATTTTGGATTTAAAATGGGTGCACAAACTTAAACCTATAAGTTAGGGATATGATCTAGGATAATTCTATAGATTGAAATTTCTTCACCTTGACTTATTGTGTCAAGATTTGTGTATTAATAGATCATGTTTATAAACACCTTTTAAGAATCTATTGGATCTGGGGGTTAATTTATCCTTTTAAAAAAACCAATTATACCATATGTATAGCTCTATTTAAAATCAAAGATAGTAATTAAACACAGGATGATGCGCTCTATTAATATTCTAATAAATACTACTAGAATGATCTCATAATTTTTTGATCAGTAACCCTAGCATGTTCCTTTGATGACCATTAGATCATCCCCTGATTATCTAAAATGAATGGATGAATAAAATTTAAATGTAAAAAACTAAATACATAAATAAATATTGTGTGTGCTAAGTTCACAATAGTTATTGAAGTAGTTGGAAAGGTAATAATTTGACTTCTAAATTTTAAATGTTTAAGTTTGAGATCTATGGGTATAGAAGTGGCATAGGTCAATTCTATACATATGGATATAATCTAGAGTGATGAAAATGGATTTAATGACTAAGAATAAAACTTTAGGGATCAATGATAAAGGGGATCCAAAAATGTGATTTTGTGAGCCAAATTCACACAAGAAAATATCACTTAAATGGTTTTGATTAGAGGTAAAACAAGTTTTGAAGGCGCCCTAAAACCCTTTACAAAAAAGAAAGTTGCTTCAAAAGATAAGCAAAAAGATCGAAAAACAACCATCAAGCAGCAAACCATCAGCAAAATGTTCAATTGTCAAAAATGAGGAGCAGAAACAACAACTACAAATTCTTTAAAATAGCAACAGCCTCCATATCACTTTCAATAATCAAAACACTAGGTAGACCAACAACATTCCTAGTAGCATCTTTACCACTTGAAGCTTCCACCGTCCACTGCCTATTGAGTCCTTACCACCTGAAGCTTCCTCCATCCACTACCTCGCCTTCTCTTTGAGGATGGTTAAACCCTTTGCTTCAGTCCTCATAATAGTCTTGCTAACATCCACCACCTTATCCAATTTCTAATTAGCCCTTTCCATCTTCTCTTCCAATGACACAATCCTCTTTTCAAACATTTTCTTTAGCCTTAACTTCTCATTAGCAACCATTTTAATAGCATCAAAAAGTTGATTGATTTGAGCCTACAAAGAGGATTCTGAAGAATCCCCAACTTTACTAACAACCGCACAGACCTTCACATTAGTCATATTTAATTCATGGAAATCCCATTTAAACAACCTAAACAAAGATATGGAACTCTCCTTTGCCAAGCCCAAGAACATTAGGTAAATCCTCTTGGTTGAAATTAAAAACATGTGTGGCATCCACCTTGACCTCCTGGGAGTCCCTACTGAGATTTTCAGTTTCAATCACCTCTTTCCCTTTTTGGCCAGCAACCGATATTTTATTTTGCGAAGAGAGCTCTCAATTTCTTCAGCAACAGTCCTCCCTTTATTTTGTACATTCAACACCTAATCATGCAAATCCATAATATCCTACCCCTCAGCAATATTTAGAGGAGACTCAGCACCAATAAACTCGTCGTGGATAGGACTGAAATTATGCTTATCCTTCTTCTAGATATTCCCACCCTTCAAGCCCAAGTTTCTCTTAGACCCAAACACAAGGGTCTTCCCAATATTTTCCCCAACAACAACTTTCTTCTCTTTACCAAATTTACGTCAAAGGGATTTATCACCAACCACCTTATCATTACCAATATCACACCCCACAGCAGCTTTCTTCTCTTTCTTTAGGGCAGAGGACTCACCCTTACCAGTTTTGTGTCCAAGTGATTTATTACCAACCTCCTTATCACTACTAGTATCATACTTCGTAGAGATAGGGGTTGTATTACCTCTCTTACCACGCTTAACAGGAATAAGGGGCTTTGAATACATTTCCATAGATGTTTCTGAGTCAGGTTCATAGTCTTCATCAACATTAGACCCAGTCTCATACTCCAAATCCAATTTCTTCTTCTTACCCTCAGGAACCTTCTCAGGGAGCTTAGGAATAACATAGGACTTGGCATAATCTAAAATTAGGAGGGTTAAACCAACATGAAGGACAGGGGTTTTAGGATTACGCGTATGATCCTTAATACCACATTCCAAAGATGCCAACAAATAGAAAGGAAAAGAAACCTTCTTCTTGTGCCTAAAGTGATTGAGAAGAACAAAATGATAACCAAATAGGACTAAGAAACGACCATCAAGAGTTATGTACGTCACAATTTCTTCAGTGACATCTCCCCAAATAGCCTTAATTGAGCTACGATAGTATCCCCCACATTTAGCTCTCTCCAATTTCTTCCTTTCATCATCTTTAAAGAAAATCTCCAGTGTTGCATTGGATTCCTTCTTGTCTCTATACACTTTCCTAGCCTCAGTAGAAAATCCAGTGATACCAGCAATAAGGTCTTCAGTAATGTCAAATTCAATCCCTCCCAGCTTTAAAACCCTATTTTTCCAACCCTTAACAAACATCTCTGTCACCTACGGATCATTCCCATGAATTTTCTCAATATAAGTTGTAATCCCTCCCAGCTGCAACCTCTCCCAAATTTTAGCATTGGATTTCAGAGTGCCACAAGAGAAAGGCTCGGCTATGTTTCGTTCTCTGCCCATGATTAAAGACACTACAAACCCCAGAAGCTTGAGAAATTTCGAAGAAATAAGAAGATTCCTCAAGAACAAAGCTAAAGAACAACCCAATATCCGTGTGAAGACAGTAAGGTGGAAGAGGGAAATGATGATTCTTGAATGTCGCCCCATATTGCTAATTTTCAAATCATCAAAAAACAGTGCTAAATCCAAGTCAGAGTCACACCAAATTGTAACCTACCACGTGATCTGGCTCATGTGGAAAAAGGTCGTCAAGAAACAATCCCCTTCCTTAGCATTTTTATATATCATTATTAAATATTTTATTTTTAGTTGAAAACAACTCATATAAAATTATTATATATTGTTCTAATGGAAAATTCGCACTCACATAAACAATCTAGGCTAACTAAATAAATAAAATTAATTAGTAATAATTAACCTATATTAAGTGTTAGGACTAATTATTAAAGATTGGGTAAATAAATGTCCAATTAAGGTAAGAAATAAATAAACTAATTGCATGTGTACTTAGCACTTATTTTAAGGTTAGCACTTATTTTAAGGTAGATTTCTCTATTCTAGTGATTCAAATCAATCCTAAGAATATAATCAAAGGGAAATTGGTAACCTATCCAAATGATACAATTCATTTAAACAATTCTATGAATTATAAAATGTGTATAGAACTGGGAAACAAGAGGAACAAGCCATAACACATTTAGACAAAGAGAGATTAGCATAAATATTATTTATATTTATATATGATAATAGGGATAAATATAAATTGGTGTATTCATTACAAATAAGATTGAGAAAAAGAATTCTCATGATAAAAGAGGGATGATGCATCTCTTCTTATTCACCTAAATTGTGTTAAGTAGAACATTAGATGCACAAAGCATGTTGATGTGAGAAAATGGCGCTAAAATGTTGGATTCACTATAATGGAGTGTGAAACTACCATTTCATGTGTTTCAAAGGCTCTCATATGATGTCTCCCTATTATGCAATGTGTGTAGTGCTAGCATTTATAGTTAAAGTTAACCTTGATAGTCATGTCCATTTTGACAAGTGTTACACATGTCTAGTTGGGTGATATATGTGGATACTATATTTTCTAATGTTAAACCCAATGTTGTGGATTATATATGTCATGGGATGCCACCATGTGCTAGATATCTATAGTGTTAAATGTTAGACTTGTGTGAAGCTATTTTCTATGGCACAAGGTCTACAAGATGTCACATGTATATGAAAGTATTTAATGTGGATGTTGGTGTTCCAAATGGTCCATGTTAAGCTTTGAAATCTAGAGCATGTCTATGGCATGTGCTAGAATGCATAATGTGTAAAATGTATAAATCATATGCAAATGAAAGATGCTTGAGGATATTTTTAAATTTGTCAAAGCTTAAGTACAAGAGACTTATGATATTGCATGATTGTACACAGAATAGATTAAAGACTAATGTAATATAATATATGCATCTATTTTCAAGGCTAGCATTCAATGGTTATACAAAAATAATTTTTTTTATGGTCCAATGTGCAAGGCTTGTTAAGATCATCAAGTGTTGGGAAGCCATTCACCAAGGTTCTATAATTTTACAAGTTTTTGTTGACTTGTAAATTTGACTATACACTATGTGGGTTCACTTCCTTGAGTGTGGAAGTGATATCCACAAGTTTGGATTTAAATGGGTGCATAAACCTAAACCTATAAGTTAGGGATATGATCTAGGATAATTCTATAGATTGAAATTTCTTCACCTTGACTTATTGTGTCAAAATTTGTGTATTAATAGATCATGTTTATAAAAACCTTTTAAGAATCTATTGGATCGTGGGGGTTAATTTATCCTTTTACAAAAACCAATTATGCCATATGTATAGCTCTATTTAAAATCAAAGATAGTAATTAAACACATGATGATGCGCTCTATTAATATTCTAATAAATACTACTAGAATGGTCTCATAATTTTTTGATCGATAACCCTAGCATGTTCCTTTGATGACCATTATATCGTCCCCTGATTATCTAAAATGAATGGATGAATACATTTAAATGTAAAAAACTAAATATATAAATAAATATTGTGTGTTCTAAGTTCACAATAGTTATTGAAGTAGTTGGAAAGGTAATAATTTGACTTCTAAATTTTAAACATTTAAGTTTGAGATCTATGGGTATAGAAGTGGCATAGGTCAATTCTATACATATGGATATAATTTCCAGAGTGATGAAAATGGATTTAATGACTAAGAATAAAACTTTAGGGATCAATGATAAAGGGGATCATCCAAAATATGATATTGTGAACCAAATTCACACAAGAAAATATCACTTAAATGGTTTTGATTAGAGGTAAAACAAGTTTTGAAGGCACCCTAAAACCCTTTACAAAAAAGAAAGTTGCTTCAAAAGATAAGCAAAAAGATCGAAAAACAACCATCAAGCAGCAAACCATCAGCAAAATGTTCAATTGTCAAAAATGAGGAGCACAAGCAACAACTACTAATTCTTTAAAATAGCAGCAGCCTCCATATCAATTTCAATAATCTCCTGATGCACATCAATCACCTCAGTGATCTCTTTGGTAGGTACCCCAGTTTTCATATTAGTTTTATTGTGGGTTTGAGCACAAGGACCCATTTCACTTACCTCTTTAATCAAAACACTAGGTAGACCAACAACATTCCTAGTAGCATCTTTACTACCTAAAGCTTCCACCGTTCACTTCCTATTGAGTCCTTACCACCTGAAGCTTCCTCCATCCACTACCTCGCCTTCTCATTGAGGACGATCAAACCCTTCGCTTCAGTCCTCATAATAGTCTTGCTAACATCCACCACCTTATCCAATTTCTAATTAGCCCTTTCCATCTTCTCTTCCAATGCCGCAATCCTCTTTTCAAACATTTTCTTTAGCCTTAACTTCTCATCAACAACAATTTTAATAGCATCAAAAATTTGATTGATTTGAGCCTACAAAGAGGATTCTAAAGAATCCCCAACTTTACTAACAACCCCACGGACCTTCACATTAGTCATATTTAATTCATGGAAATCCCATTTAAACAACCTAAACAAAGATATGGAACTCTCCTTTGCCAAGCCCAAGAACATTAGGTAAATCCTCTTGGTTAAAATTAAAAACATTTGTGGCATCCATCTCGACTTCCTAGGAGTCCCTACTGAGATTTTCACTTTCAATCACCTCTTTCCCTTTTTGGCCAGCAACCAACATTTTATTTTGCGAAGAGAGCTCTCAATTTCTTCAGCAACAGTCCTCCCTTTATTTTGTACCTTCAACACCTGATCATGCAAATCCATATTATCCTACCCCTCAGCAATATTTAGAGGAGACTCAACACCAATAGACTCCTCGTGGATAGGACTGACATTACGCTTATCCTTCTTCTAGATATTCCCGCCCTTCGAGCCCAACTTTCTCGTAGACCCAAACACAAGGGTCTTCCCAATATTTACCCCAGCAACAACTTTCTTCTCTTTACCAGCTTTACGTCCAAGGGATTTATCGCCAACCACCTTATCGCTGCCAATATCATACCCCATAACAGCTTTCTTCTCTTTCTTTAGGGTAGAGGACTCACCCTTACCAGTTTTGTGTCCAAGGGATTTATTACCAACCTCCTTATCACTACTAGTATCATACTCCATAGAGATAGGGGTTGTATTACCTCTCTTACCACCCTTAACAGGAATAGGGGGCTCTGAATACATTTCCATAGATGTTTCTGAGTTAGGTTCAAAGTCTTCATCAACATTACACCTAATCTCATACTCCAAATCCAATTTCTTCTTCTTACCCTCAAGAACCTTCTTAGGGTGCTTAGGAATAACATAGGACTTGGCATAATCTAAAATTAGGAGGGTTAAACCAACATGAAGGACAAGGGTTTTAGGATTACACTTATGATCCTTAATACCACATTCCAAAGATGTCAACAAATAGAAAGGAAAAGAAACCTTCTTCTTGTGCCTAAAGTGATTGAGAAGAACAAAATGATAACCAGATAGGATTGAGAAATGACCATCAATAGTTATGTACCTCATAAGTTCTTCAATGACATCTCCCCAAATAGCCTTAATTGAGCTACGATAGTAGCCCCCACATTTAGCTCTCTCCAATTTCTTCCTCTCATCATCTTTAAAGAAAATCTCCAGTGTTGCATTGGATTCCTTCTTGTCTCTATACACTTTCCTGGCCTCAGTAGAAAATCCAGTGATACCAGCAATAAGGTCTTCAGTAATGTCAAATTCAATCCCTCCCAGCTTTAAAACCCTATTTTGCTAGCCCTTAACAAACATCTCTGTCACCTACGGATCATTCCCATGAAGTTTCTCAATATAAGGCGTAATCCCTTCCAGCTGCAGCCTCTCCCAAATTTTAGCATTGGATTTCAGAGTGTCACAAGAGAAAGGCTCGGCTATGTTTCGTTCTCTGCCCATGATTACAGACACTACAAACCCCAGAAGCTTGAGAAATTTCAAAGAAATAAGAAGATTCCTCAAGAACTAAGCTAAAGAACAACCCACAATCCGTGTGAAGACAGTAAGGTGGCAGAGGGGAATGATGATTCTTGAACGTCACCCCATATGGCTGATTTTCAAATCATCAAAAAATAGTGCTAAATCCAAGTCGGAGTCACACCAAATCGTAACCTGCCACGTGATCTGGCTCATGTGGAAAAAGGTCATCAAGAAACAAACCCCTTCCTTAGCATTTTTATATATCATTATTAAGACAAGCAAGGGCCTCTATAGGAAGGGGATCACCCCCTTCCCATATCCTATATTTGCTAACTCCAATATTAGCAAAGACATCGACTAAACCAATACCCTCCCTGAAAATATGTGATATGTAATACTCATCAAAGGAGTTCAATATCTCCATCGCATCCAAAATTAGGGACTCAATAGTCTATGAAGGGGGAGTAGATTTTTTCAAGTTATTAATAACATTCAGGGATTCCCCCTCTAACCACACTTTCCTAAACCTTTAGATTGAGCAACCTTTAACCCATGGTAGGCAGAAATATCACTTAAATGTTTTTACATATACGACAACTCAATTAAAGTGGCCCTAAAATAGAAGTGAAAAGGGCATGGGTTTTTTATTTTATGTATTTTGATGTGCATGTGAAACAATAGGTGGATGCATGTCAAATTAAAATAGGTAGTTAACATATAAATTAAATGGTTTTTTAGAAATTAAAAGGAAATGGACATGTATGAGGTGTTTCTTTAGAAATCTATAAAATAAAATATAGCATGTAATGATTAGCATCCATCGCACAATTTAAATGTCATTAAACTATAATGTACTTGTAGACACCTAAAATTGACCATACCTAACCACACTTGACTTTACTCCATTGTAACCATTTATTAAATAAATATCCATTATTTATTTAAATAATTTATCCTTCACCTTTATCCTCCTCTTTACTTAAATAAATATTTACTATTTATTTTATTTATTTATTTTTCACCTTTACTCCCCACTTTAATTAAATAGATATTTGTTATTTATTTAATTAATTTATCCTTCCACATCACCCTCTAATAATTAATTAAATAATTTTGTTCATATATAATTAATTATTGAGAGTCACATGACTAACCAAGACCTCGTCTAGATTCATTGGACCTTAACACTTATCACAAAAGTTAAACTAACTTTTCATCTCATCCATCCATTTCATACTATATATCCAAATCTCAACCATTCACATAAGGATGTTTCCCTAGTCAAATCCTAAATCTAGCCCTTATCCCTCAATAGTATAGTGGATAGAAAGGAGCTAAACATTATTCATATATGTATTTAAGGTTTAATTCTCTATTCTTACAAGATGTCTCATTATCTATGACAATAGTAGATGGAAAAATAAATATAAAGATAAGATTATGCATAGTAAAATCACAAATAGGATGTCATGGTGGATGTAAGTCTTATGGATTCAACCCACTAAGTAAAATAATTTATAGCAATAATATTAAATGTGTGAAACTCTAAAAAAGCAGAAGCAATCCAACCCTCTAAGTTTGGCCCCCAACTAATCTCATAATATTATGTCCCACTTTTTGGCCTAACTCGAATGCTCAAAATTTAAAAAAATTAACATTTTTCATTTTTTGTCAATTATAGGGAACAAATAGTTAATAATTTAAGGATGATGTAACCTAATGGTTTGTGGCATATTCTAGGTAGATTCAAGATAAATTTAGTTATTTTTAATAATTATTTCTATATCTTTTTATTTTTAATTTTCAATTGTTTTTTCTTATTTTTTATTGAGTAACATTATTTCATAATGCATAGCTTTCACTATAGATAAAAAAAAATTATAGCTTATTGGATTATATCTTTTAACTCTAATGTCTAATGTATGGATAATTTTTAGTAATTTTTAATTAAATAATTTATTTATTACTAATTCTTAAATTAGTACTAACAAAAAATTTAGAACTATATTATTTTTTAACACATTTCATGTAGCATATTTGTCAAAATTACTTTTATTTTTTCATTGAAACAATGACACTATGTGGACTCTAGTGCATTTTTTGGGTTTTTTCTAACAATGTTATTTTTCCTTGTGTTTTGAATAGAGGTCATTGTTTTCTCATAATGGACCTACATTCATTAGAAAAATAAATTAAAATATTATCTTTAAAAAAACATAATATATATTATATTTTTTGTAAAGCTAGTACTAAGGGTTGCATACTTACAAAATGACATTTCCAAATGATTTGATCCCCCAAAGGGTGAAACAAAATTTGTTATTTTTCAATATTTTGACAAGTATGGAGGAGACTCCATCAAGGGTTTTGTTTAAGCCTAGGGGGGTTCTATCTAAGGGGGTTTGATGTAAACCACTTTAGAAGGAACCCCTGAAGAATTAAATCATTAATTTTTCTAAAAAATATGTGATTTTAGAAAAAAAAATCAAGATGTCCCAAAAGTGGAACACACCATTGTGGTATCAGGCCCCTATGTAAAAATGGCCACAAGTACAACAAGTTCCTTTAGATATGTGAGAGCATGTGGGTGCCCATATGTAAACATTGTTGTGTGGCTATGTGCAGACACTGCCAGTCACAAAGGTGGGACATCATAGAGATGTCGAGCTATGGTGGGTATATATTATGCCCATAGTGTGATTCCATGACCTGATGTTGATGGCTCTCATGGATCGATGGTATGCTAACACCTACACCTTTTGTTTTCCAATGGGGGAGATGATAGTCACACTAGAGGATATGTACCAAATCTTACGATTTCTCATGCGAGGTGAGACCATCAGGCACATCTTCGTGTGTTGGTTACTAAATGGTGTCTCAACCAAACCAATCATCCACCACATCATGATCGCAACCATCGCTCTCATGGTAGTGCTAGATGGGCGAGGCTTTCACCTTCATGAGGGCCTTGTGCATATCATTCATGTGATGGAGGGCTAGAGGACCGTCTTCACCTAGGGATGGAGCATTTTGGATCATTTATACCATGATCTAGGGTGTTATGTGCATTACAAGGCACAAAGCCTAATGACTTGCACACTTCTTCAAGTGTGTGCATTCAAGCACATCACATGCACACGTCTCATGGGATTCCCAATGCCCTGAGGAGGCCACATAATTTTTATGACTTGTTGTATTGGTAGGTCATTTTTGACAAATTGCAACCTACAAACGTCTTATGGAGGCCCTATAAGGATTTGCAACATTGGGCAAGATAGACTCACAGATGGCGAGGATGTAGTGGGACCGACTCTTCGTCAATCGCCTAGAGCATATCGTAATGCCATTCTATTTTGACTAGGTGATGAGACAATTCAATCACGTACAGGGGCTTCTCATTGTGCAATCGACCTACATACACTCAACATGTAGCGCAACGAGACTTGAAGACATGGCTAGGCCTAGCACCATAGGCATCACACTAAGCGACTCTGATGACGAGGAGTGGGATGTAGCCCCTATGTCTAGTGTCGATGATGTGGGTGTAAGCCCAACATATACAACATGGTGGAGCATAGCTCATCCTACCCCCATGCTTCGTGCAGACCACCCTAATGGTGACCCCAAGCCATGGGCGCATCGAGGAGACAAGTCAAAGGAGGGAGACGATGATGAGGGTAATGATGATGATTAAGATCAATCAACACCAATAGTAAGAGGGTGAGGATGGAAAAGGGAGGAGGTCGGTGATACCGTTGAGGGGAGTTCCAAGTCCTAACTACATGTATCATGAGCACTAACTACCGTAGGTTGAGTGTCAAGTCAACCTGAGCATGGGAAGATAAGCGAAGATGCCACTATAGTGCCCCCAACACCACGAGAGATTCTAGGCACAATCACAGTCGCCACACCCATGGATCCCCACTAGCGGGTCAGTGATCTAGGTGAGAAGTTTATATTTATGCTTTGATTTTTCATTGATTAGAACACTAGATGTTGCATTTGATTTCGATTTTGATATATATGATGAGATGTTTGATACAATGTTTGTTTCCTTTTAGCAGTTTGCACACAAGCATGGCTTCAATTTATAGGTGAGAAGATTTTGTTGTTCAACCTCCTTAGGACAAGCCCCCAAAAGTTCCTAAGGCACTACCCTATCTAGATATCAAGTTTTATTGAAAGAAACAAGTTGTAGATACACAAAAAATATGACTACAATTATACAAGACACCTTCATAAACAAATGACCTTATTACATCAACCAAACAAAAGAGAAAGAGACTACACACAACACCATGAAAGACACATTAATAGTGAAGAAAGACCCTAATGTAAATTCATAGAGTCCAAATCTTAATCTCCCTCGTATTATTAGTCCCTTCTCTTCTTACTTTAGAATGATTAAAGTGTTTAAATATTGATTTTTAAATTAAAGAACACTCGTCTTTTGTCCCTTGTCCCCCACCAAATCCAAGTTTCTTTGGATCCCGGAATTGGTGTCACGCACTCAAGGTTCCCAAGAAATATCACATTTGACCCGATATTTATCATGTCACAGATTCAAATAAGATTTCAGAATCTATAGATGCGTGTCCTGCCGGCTGCTGACCTTGAATTATAAATGCGTTCTTATATTCATGTAGGACTTATTTGGATTTTCTGAAGAGGAATCTGATTGGGATACTACTACTCTTTTATTCAATGGGGGTTCTGAGTTACACTCAATTCCGACGTTTTCGGTAATTTCGTTGGAAAAAGGTAAAACCCTTTGTCTGCTGTCAGTTTTTGACTATTAATGTGCATTCGGTGAAAGAATCATTCGTGGGACCATCTGTCATAAAGCTCGGCGGTAAAGGAATCATGTGGAATCCTGTTAATACACTGTTAAATAGAACCAAACAACTACTAATTTTCTGTAACTGGCAATATTCCCTAATAATTCTCTGCAATTAGTCAGCTTTATGATTAACTTAACAGAACTTCAATGCCTAACGAAACATGATAAAGACAAGAGGCGGAAGATAATGCCATGACAGTTGCATAGGGAGCCCACACATTTCAGAGCTATTTCATTCATTACGTATACTTGTTGGAATCTTTAACTTGCCTATCACTTTGAAGACCTTTTGGAATCACGAAGTATCTTCAGAAACAGACGAACAAAGAACTGTGAAAGAATACATGTGAACCCATATTTTTTTAGAATCCATTAATCACATTTTCAATTATTAGTTAAACAGTCTCAGTCTGGAGCGAAATGGGTGGAAAAAAGTGTATATAATTGATGCCAGTGCACCCCAAAATTCAGAGTTAAAGTTTCTGAATTGTAGTTGGAGACCGGTGAATCTTTGAAAGGTAGTTGGGTAGTTGGGATGGGTTTGGGTATTGTCAAGTGGTTCGTAGGTGTCTTTATGCTGTTGTTATGCTTTCTAGATTTCAGTAGAGTTGTAGAGGCAGCTAGAGTCCATTTTGATAGAAAAATTCAGTTGCCTTCAGAGAGTGAAGATGTATCTGCTGGGACTAAATGGGCTGTTCTTATTGCTGGCTCTTCTGGATTTTCGAACTACAGACATCAGGTGATTTTTGTGCAGATCCATCCTCCATAGCCGAATTTATCTATCTCCACAGCTTCATCCAGGCTTATGGGGACCAGAGATGCATCGCCCTTTTCTCTTTGACCCCCTCTCGAGACTAAGTGCCCTAGAGTTTATTGTACTAGGTTGATTACTTCCTGCCTTCAGCTCTCTCATAACTTGACGAGGAATAGATTGCATAAAGCATCATCTAGGCTCAGGTAGTAGGTCCTGAGGAGTCCCATATCTAGTTAAGAGTGCTTTTCCAGAGCAGAAGGATTCATCTCATTGAGCGAGGCTTTTCTCTCTTTTGAGTTAGCTTGTTCCCTGTCTTATTGGGTCTGATGCTTCCCTGCTATTGTGGATTCCAACTTTAGGCGAAGATTGCTAATTCTTCTTTCTGTTTTTGGTTGGAAATACTAAATAGAGCTTGCACTCCTCATCTCATCTTTTATATTGAACATCTTGCTGTCCAGTTAGCCTTTAGGGGTTAGTAATATATAAAGCAAGATAAAACTAGATAATACCCGATAGATCTACATATTTGTTCGTATATTAATTGGGTGAACAGATACAGATACATCTATTTGAAATAACAAAACCCATTGGTTATATGGAAGAGTTGTCCAGGCATCTTTATCCTTGTTTCACATGAATCTGCAGGTCAATTAAGCACGAGCACAGATTTAATTATTGACAAAAAATAGCAAAAAATTGAAGAGATGTAGCAATATGGGTATTCCAGAATCATGCATGTAGATCTAGATTCTCTATTTCGCTTTGTATAATAATATATTTGTTAACTAATACGCTTTAGTTAGTGGCTCTGAAGGTAGATACTTAAATTCCTTGGTCCTTAAGACTTTAATTCAATCCATGAGATTTGATTGAATAAATCCATTCGTACATCCCAGACAATTATAATTTATATCAAACTACAGAATAGCAGATGGGTATATATCTAATATACTCAATAATAAGGGTCATAGTAGTTTTTAAGTGTGTCAAAACATCATAGTATGGACACAACATAAGTATTATGCTGATGATTGAATGATTGCTTTTGCAGGCTGATGTTTGCCATGCATATCAAATTCTTAGAAAGGGGGGACTGAAAGAAGAGATATTGTTGTGTTCATGTATGATGACATAGCAAATAATTTTATTAATCCTCGACCAGGGATTATCATCAACAATCCTGAAGGTCAAGATGTGTATGCAGGTGTTCCTAAGGTGGGTCTATTTTAACAAGTTTACTTTATTGTTCAATTCCTTAAGAAACTGTCTCTTAAGATCTAACCGTTTTGACTTCATAATCATCATTGTTCTGTTCCTGAAGAGACTGTCTTTTAAGGTTTAACCTGTGACTTCATATAATTATCATTTAGGACTGCACTTCCTTTAACTGTCTGTTTTCATTTCATCCAGGACTACACAGGAAGGGATGTGAACGTAGATAACTTTTTTGCTGTTATCCTCGGCGATAAAGACTCTGTAAAAGGTGGAAGTGGGAAGGTCATTAACAGTGGCCCTAATGACCATATCTTCATTTTCTATAGTGACCACGGAGGACCAGGGGTGCTTGGTGGGTTTACTACTTCCTAGTTCACTAAATCAAATCATGCTATGTTTGCAACTTTGCTCTCTTGTTACCTCTTACTCTTTTGATTCAAACCATGCAAAACTCTCTGAAGTTTCCAAGAGCTTGGACACAAAGCAACTGAAAAAAGCAAAACCTCATGAGTAAAACTACATGGAACCTAGCTAACCTTGCCATCCCCTGCCTAAAAAGGTGCACTAGGAAAATAACCGTGCAGTAGAAGTTAGTGAAGTCATCCTTCTTGAGCTCTCCAGGTTTAGGAAAGGAGAGAAATTTTTCAGTTGTATGTTTGTGAGGGCTACTGGCATGATTAGATCTGAATTTCTCAGAGACCAAACAAAGGAAACGAGTGATATGCAGGGAATCTTTGCCATTTTTTAATGTGATTCCGGTGTGGAGTGTGCTCTCAAAACAAGAAGCAACAGAGTCCAAGAGAGACCCCTTCTCACAACAATAACAAAGAAAACGTTGATGACGACACTTCAGAGTGTGTTTGATTCTAAATCAGTTATTATGCAAATTCTTATAAGATGACTTACAACTTCAATTGAAAATAGCATTGGCCTCTTTGGTCCTATTCTTGGAAGTCATCAGTAACTAATGCCCTTCTTAAAAGTATAACTGAGAAACAAATCCTTATAATTATTATAAAACAACAATTCAAATAATTTTGTTTAAGTTTATTGAACATAAGACAGAATTGTAACTATTGTTTGGCAGCTAAAACAGAGTTCATCTCCAGTGATTTCTTTCCTACTCTTTTCTCTGACTGTTTTTTTTTGTATCCTTTTTCATGTTCATAAAATTGTCTATCAGAAGGAAAAAAAAATGCTTGGTACAAGCCTCTAAATAAATACTGTTATCTATTACTTAGACTATATTTGTAATTTCAGAATACTAATCTCACCGAATAATTTTTTTATAAATTGGTGTTCCATATGAAGTTCTATGCCCTTGGAGACCTATTTATATGATTGTTGTGATGACTTGCAGGAATGCCTTCGGGTCCTTATCTTTTTGCAGTAGATTTTATAGATGTCTTGAAGAAGAAGCATGCCGCTAACTCCTACAAAAAAATGGTGTGTTATTCTAGCTGACAGTTAATTTTTGGCTATTTTCCCTCAACCATTTATGTTGGATACATATGCTTCGCCCTAGCAATTATTCTTTATAGTTTTTTTAGCTTGGTTACAACCCTCCCCCACAATCATCAAATGCTTTGTGTTTCTACCCATTTACACTGCATTGTCTCAAATCTACATAAAACCTATAAAAGAAGGCAAATTTCTTTCCAGAAAATGAATCTATTGCCTTTTAGAAGTTGATTTTAGAGAACATTTTGAGCTCTATAGCGTCTTTTTCTTGAAGATTAATCCAAGGTATTTCATCATTCAGGTAATTTATATCGAAGCATGTGAAAGTGGAAGCATTGTTGAAGGTTTACTGCCAGAGGGAATGAACATATATGTCACAACAGCATCAAATTCAATAGAAAGTAGTTGGGGCACATACTGTCCTGGAATGGACCCCTCTCCTCCTCCTGGATACTACACCTGCCTTGGAGATCTGTACAGTGTAGCTTGGATGGAAGACAGGTTTGCTATATTATTTTGTAAAAAATCCAGTAAAATTATCCCCTTGCAACTTTTTTACTGAATATTTGCTTTTTGTGCTTGCAGCGAAGTGCACAATATGATGGATGAAACATTAAATCGTCAGTATCTAGTGGTGAGTATAGACTGCATCCATATCTCGGTATTGTAAGCCTGTTTATGTAGACCAACTCAACTTTTAGAATGATTTTGCAGCTGTCTATATTTCATGTTATTACAAAAAATTGATTCTTATCATTTTATTTATTTATCAAGAATTGCATGATTAATTATTTTCTATATCTCGGTATTGTAAGCCTGACCATGTAGACCAACTCAACTTTTAGAATGATTTTGCAGCTGTCTATATTTCATGTTATTACAAAAAATTGATTCTTATCATTTTATTTATTTATCAAGAATTAAATGATTAATTATTTTCTGATTGTATGTGTTTAGACTGTTTGGTTAATGGTTAGAGGATGCCAAGTCCTCCTATTAGTTCCCAATCCAAATCCTCCAGATATACTTCACCTGCAGATAGATCACATCACAAAATGCCAAAGTCAGTGCTACTTGCATTAGAAGCTAAGGCCTCTACACTTGCACTACACATTTCCCAAATATTTGATGTCTTTGAGGCAGGACATTTGCCCTTTCAATTTCAACCACAAAAACAGTCCAATATTCAATGTCACGAGTGCACCAACAGTTAAATTTGCACATATGTCATAACACCCAACACTGCCATTAATCATTTGATGACAGACTCATAATCAGGTTTTTTGCAGTATATCATACTATTTCAAATAAGTAGCAATTTGAAGATCCATGTTTTCAAGCAAGATCATCTCATTTTATGGTACACCGAATTATTGACATTCAGTTCTCATGTTTTTATTATAATTTATTGCTTTAGTATTGATGGATCATACATTTTACAGGTGAAAGAAAGGACATCAAACTACCATACATTTCAAAAGGGCTCCCATGTGATGCAATATGGTGACATACCTCTTAGCAAGGAACCTCTGTCCCTATACATGGGCTTTGACCCTTCCAATGCTAATGCTACCTTAGAGAATAATTTACCACATCTTAAAGATAAAGACACAACAGCTATAAATCAGAGGGATGCAGATCTTCTTTACATGTGGCAAAACGTTGGTAAACATTACAAAAAATTGATTTTATGGCAGTTGAACTAATCCTAGTCTCTCTTTGCCCTCTTCAATTTATTTTATACTACACAATGCCTTAAGAAGATATTCCTAAATGGAACCATTGTCTTTAGTTTGAAGCATCATAAGAAAATTGTTTGTGGTCACCGAGGCAACTATAATCAAAAGAAAAATATGGTAGAAATTATAGTGCTGCATTGTCACTCTCTGAATAACATCAGCTGGTTTCTATCCCCACTTACAGTATAAAAGATCCAAGGATGATACCCTTGAAAAGTTGGAGGCTGCAAAAGAATTGGTTGAAACCATGTCACATCGCATGCATTTGGACAAAAGCATAAAACTTATTGGTAACCTCTTGTTCGGATCAGAAATTGGTCCCTCTATATTGAATTTTGTACGACCACATGGGCATTCTTTGGTTGATGATTGGGACTGCCTTAAAACAATGGTATGGTTTCAATCCTAAATTTTTTTTTTTTCCTTACTCATATCCTGGTCCCAACTGTTGTATTATATAAATTCAGAAAGGATTTTTTCACATGTCCCTTAAGCGTGTCATTTGAAATTAAAAAAATAAACTACTAGTTACTGTGAAAGGGTAGATAGTATCCTCTACATTCTACGCCATACAGCATCTATTAGTAGTTGTTAACACTACTTGACAACTTGTATGTGACAGGTACGCATTTTTGAATCCCACTGTGGGTCACTTTCTCAGTATGGAATGAAACACATGCGTGCTCTAGCAAATATCTGTAATAAAGGTGTCAATACAGATACCATGGATGGAGTTTCTGCTGAGGCATGCACTCAAATCCCACCTGGGAAGCTGAGTTCACTCGAAGGTGGCTACAGTGCCTGATTACTTCATATGCATTGGTTAAATTCTACAAGCATGTATTTTTAAAGGGAAAATGAGAATTCCTGGATAGATTGTGATGTACATATGTAAAATATCATGGTACAATATATTATATCAGTGACTAAGCTGAAATTAAAGCACATTGCTGGGGAGTATTCGTATATATCACATAAAATCAACTTACTAGCCTTGAAATATTCAACTATATTAGTTCCTCTCATGCCAACATGGCAATGTCTCCAAACTATTGTTGTAGCTGTCTTGTATGTCTTCTCACAATCTCCATTTGTATCAAAAATCATTCTATTGTCTCAGATTTGTTATGATGGCTCAGAACAGGGCAAGAATACAACTTGCTCAGATGTATTGAAATATATTTGATTCAATGAAATGAGGATCTTGTTATAATATTTGCGCATCCATGTCCTTTGACTGTTGAATTTTCTGCAATCATTTAAGCTCTCTTCATTTATGACTGCTCCAGATCAACAACTAACCATCTCAAATGGAAATATGACCTTAATTTTAATCTCAGGGGTTCAAACTTCAGAATACTTTTAAATCTCCTAGTGGCCCAAGAAATTTCTGTACATGTATATCAAGTCAAATATTAAATTGTTTAATGATATAGTATTGATTTTGATGAAAAGAACTTGGCAATGTATTTACTATTTACAAACTTTGATAATCACCTACCCATTACCAGTTAGCTATGATGACCATTTCTCTATTGTAACTAGTTGTACATTCTAGTCCCATTGACCTACTTTGGTCATTTGTGGAATTGATATATTTTCTTTCTTTTTTCTTTGTATGTGAACTGCTGGGTATCACTAGTTTGTAATTTTGTACTAGAGTAGAAACTACTGAAATAAATGCTAAGAAGTTTGCAATTGGCATTGAACATTCTTGGGATGTGCCTATACCTAGCTGCTTAATTCGCAGGCCTTTGAATTTTAATTCTCTCAGCCCATGATGATAACAAGTAGGAGCTTGGCACCAAATTTGGTCACATCTACAACATAAGTGGCTGCTTGAAGTGTGGAAGGAATAGGATTTTGGTAATTTGTACATACTAGGTTATGTCTGTTTTTCACTAGATCCTAAGGAGATGCTAGAGAATAAGGTTCTTTAACCACTGGCGATTAGCCAGGGTCTAAAAGATCATCCTGCTCCTGCATTTTATGATATTTGGCTTTTGTAATAGTATGTCTCCATGGATAAAGAAGTTACCTCCCCATAAGCATCCTAATGTGATGATTGCCCTATTCTCACTGGCAAAAGGAAGAAAGGCACTTTATCTACTCTGGAAGCATGAAAGAAACTCTGTCAAGATCCTGGGTCTTTATTAAGTATTTACTTAAGGACACCTGGGCTCTCCATTTTCTAAGTTTGCATGAAAATTATGTATTGCTAGCAACAAGAAATCCGAAATGAGAGGGAAACAGATTCAAACAGAAAATGGGGATTCTAAGATTTCAGGAATACGAGAAAAATCTAAATGTTTTTTTTTATACATATGCAGTAACTATTGTTAACTATTGAATTTTAACTATTGTAAACAAATGATGAATCATCCAACTTCCTGCAAGAATAAAATGTGTCAAATTCAGATTCACAATTGAAAGTTAATTATTAACAAATGATTTCACACAGAACAACCACCTTTGTTGCTGCACCCCCTTACTGTCCTGACTCCTATCATATCCAATTTCTTTGAAGCAGCGTTTGAAACATGATGGTCCCTTCCTGTTCCATTTCTGATAATCAAGATGGTATCGAATCTTCTGCAATAGACTCCTACCAGAATCTTTGATTGTCAAAAGGGGCGGTAAGAAGGAAATCAAGTGAGTACAAGACAAACTTGCATAAAACTTGCACTTGCTAGGGCAGCTGTGCTGAAAACTCAGTTTGCAGAGAAATCCTCCCATAGAGGATACAAACCTGCAGCTGGAAGCAGGTGATCCTGATTCAGGATCTACCCCATCAAAGGAGGAATCACCCGAGCCTGGTGAATGGTAAAGGCCCAACGGTATCACCACTGCATTCCCAGCATGAAGAACATTTTGATGCTAATATAAAAGAACTTCAATGATGCTACATGACAAAAAGAATGATTCACACAAGAATTTTTTGTACATTCTCTGGGATGTTTCATCTAGGATCTACTTGATACAACAGAATAGTGAATACCTATCAGTTCTTTAAAGTACTCAAGGTGACATTCATCAAAATTAATTAAATTCAAACTAAGAACTTGATTTTGTTGATGCAGGTGATACAAATGCTCATTTCCAAAATGGGTATATCTTACTCTCAAGATGGCTCCCTACAACAACTATACACTGATGGAACAGGCTTGCTCAAAATTAGCTGCATTTATCATTATGCATGCCTATGTTACCTGTAATAGCAAAAGCATTCATGTAAATCCAAATTGCTTGCTAGATATTTAAAATAGGTGCATGCTGAGAAGTTTTAGAACAAAGGTGCAAGCAAAAGAATACATCTAGTTAAAATAATGGCAGTTATGGCTAAAAGTAAAACACTGCTGAAGACAAGGATGGATAGGGTTTCATTGGCAAACAATTTCATGAATTAGCACGCAAGGCATCCATGAGCACAAGGAGATTCCTTCAGACAAATGTTGGAAAACATGAAATTAAATGAAGTTTAATATAAGAGATACCGCACAAAATTACCCTATAAACATTTGAACAAGATTTACTTACTAGATCAGTTGTTTGAAACAGATGATCGGTTATATACAAAATCTTCTAACAATATCCTAGAGCTAGGAATTTAGCTTCTACCAATCTTTATACAAGTGAAATCCACCAAAGTTGTTGGGATCTTGCATTCTATAGAGCTAGATCCATCTACCACTATTGGAGAGATCTGTACATTGTAAGTCATTTTCTTAAGTACTGCTGAGTATTATAACTTCAAAACAAGAAGCAAAAGCAAAGCATGGATAACATCTAGTATTCCAAAAGAACATATCCCAAATTTCCAAATAGCCTAAAAGCTGGAAAAGCAGTTCCCCTTGTTAGAAAACCTAATGCCTGCTACAAAACTACTGTGCAAAACAACAATAAACGTGTGTGTGTGTGTGTTTGTATAATAAATCATTTGCAACATCTAGGTAACAGGAGATTGACAAATTTGAACATTCCAAACATAACATCTACACTAAAACCACAACTACTTTTTAAGCAACAATAAAAACAAAAAAGAACTATCGTATTATAAGCATATTAATTCCAAACAATAGCATCCCAGCTCTGTTCACCTGGTGTAAGGGGATTGGTTCGTAAGCTTTGGTTTACTCTCAAGCTAAGCTTTAGTTTACTCCAAAACTTTATCACTCGAGAACAGCAAAAATATCCCTTGCAGATCTTCTACAAGTAGGGCAACCTGACCTAAAACCATAGCCTGAACGTTTACAGGAATATTAACAACCCAAATTAGAGCAAACCACTTATGGCTATATATATAAAATCAGGGTCCCAAAACTAAGTACAACTCAGATGAACTGGGCAATAAAAATTTATAGATAAACACCGCTTATAGATTATTAACAAAGAATTTAAATGAAGATGAAAATTTCCTTCAAAGCTGTCCCCTTTCTCATCATATTAAGCAGAATTTTAACCCACATTGAATAATCCTGCAATAAGCAAATACCTCTGTATCTCTAAAGGCATGCAAAGATTGTAAGTTCAAAACCCATTTTAACAGCTCTGTGATAGAATCATTAAACTCCTCTGGATTGCTAATCTAGTATATGATCCTGATCTTCCAACGGAGAGGTCAGAGTTCCCTATAAAATGTATATACATTAAAAAGAAAAAAATCAGAACCCATTTCATTACTGAAATTACCTTGTCGATCTAAACCCATAATAAGAGCCAAATATAAGAATATATGTTGATGAAAGAATGTTGGCCAGTATATGCTCGAAATACTCGCGATGCTACGATCTTGTTAGCATAAAATTTGATGCTTTCTGTCCTGTTTATTTTATAATCTTTTTTTTTTTCTTTTTTTTTTCTTTTTATTGCGGTAAGGATCTCTTACGATAAGGTTGTCTCTTGGATAATCATAAGCATCTTGTGGAATATGTTGCACGTGCACAAAAAGTTAATCGGATAAGGTTGCATGCATATGTCGTTGGATTGTTGGCCTAAGGTTTATCCCAAGGTGGAAAATATGCAGTTTCCTTTGGTTTTAGTCAATAACCCTAATAAATTTGTATTTGCATGCCCATACTAATTTCCAATCATTTTCATAGAATGATTTAACGAATAATTTTGCGTGAAGTTCAGTTTATTTATATATAAAGATTTTATTTTAACTATTTTTACATTTTTTTAATATATTTTACATTTATTGCATTTTTTATGTTTGCATATTCATTCTTCTCATTAGATTTATTGTTTTGTCATCTCATGTCAATCTTATGTGTGTACGATCAATTTTACACTTATAAACCTAACTTTCAAATTTTCAAAATTCAAATTCAAATTCAAATCTCAACAAGCTCTCGCCCATTTCTTTATTGTCATGAGTTGACTTAGTACATATTTGACATGATTTATCACTAATGTACTTCTTTTTAAAGACATTTATTCATCATTTGATAATCATTTACAAAATCCTAAGTACTAAAGAAAAGAATCATTGTAAAAACACTTTAATTGGAGCACTACAATGAATATGATGGCGAGCAGGGAGGAGTTTGTTCAACAATCACAATTCAAACTCATTTAAACAATTCTTCAACCTTCAAAACCCCAACTGGACATTTATCTCACAATTCCCTCAAACTGCCTTGTAGCATTTCAAATGGAGAAAATTGAGCATATTTTTCAAAAGACATTTCAAACCCACAAAAGGATTGGCATTCTAGATACCCTATATGGCATTCTTCAACATATCTAATTTGTGCATATGCTTGTTTCAAACCTTCACCTCCTAAATTTGACTGCTACGTTGAAAAGTGGCTCAATTAGCCCTGTTTTCCAAAGCAACACCAAACCAAACCCTCTTCCAACCTCAAATCCCATTGCAAGACCACAACCAAGTTACCTAAGGTCCAAATTAACAACTTTCAACAGTTGAAACTCCTATAAATTATCCAAACCACTAAACCCTTGTTTAGGCCTATTTAGGCTAGTTTCAAGAGGGTTTATTGAAACTCTGTACTCCAAGCCTCAAACCACTTTGCAAACACCTCAAACACACCATTCTAGGTCTGCACATGCTCTCTAAACTGAATCCCATACTTTATCAATGCATTCTAATTAAACTCCCACTCTTACCCATCAATTTAAGCCAAAACCCCATGAAATCTCAACTAGGGCAACACCAAAAAGTCTTCAAACCCTACTCCTTGCTTTTGAAACCTACACTAACATTAAGCCCTACCTAAATGCACCCATTCCACCAATTTTCAAGAAATTCTACTGGTGGAATGGGTCAACAATACATTTTATTCACCCTCAAAACAAGGTTCACAGACTGCCTACAGTAAATTGCTTGTAAAATTCTTCAATCTCTATGAAATTCAACCAAATTAGACCCAAAATGAATTTAACTCATGTTTCCATCAAGTTCAAAGCGCTTTAGTTCATAATTGTTCAGTACGGACCCGTACACACACCTGTAGCAACAAATTTAATTGAAAACACACAAAAAATGAGGGTTTCTTATTGTTTTCTTCAACAAAATCAATTCCAAAACCATGCCATGAAGTTTCTAAGGCATATTTAACCTTGTACAATACAACCCCATCGGTTCCAACTAATTTTTGAACTACTTGACCATTAGTCTTCCAAACAAGACAAAATTTGCAAAAATTGCTAATGCAACATTGACAACATTTACCCAAAACTTAACCACTTTAACTCTAACCAACTCAAAATGACTTAATACATGGATAATGGTCTATTATGACCTTATTACACCAAATAAGACTCAAAACACCCAAAAACATCACATTAGACCTTATTTACACAAGTTGACAAGAATTGACATGGTGCCTCTACACCAGAATCTAACTTTACATATTCTAGGGCATTTGCATGTCTAAAGTTTGTTATCCACAATAATTTCCATGACCATAAAGTCGATAGATTTCTAGGGGGTTGACCTAAAATATCTTGACCCTATGGATATGGCAACCTTCCCATGGACAGTCAATAAAGAGTAGAGAATCAAGCAAATTAAAAGACAAATGCATACATTTAGCCATATCACTTCTATAGGTTGCAAGATATATCTTCACCCATGACATTGACCTTATATATAGATTCAACCAACTATAAAGTTGACATGATGTTCTAATTTCAATGTAGAGTATAAAAAGAGGAATCATTTTATGTTCCAAAACAAGTGGAATTCATAGTGACACTAAACTTATTCTTTCTCCATAATCTTAGAGCTAAGTACCTTCATCCTTTCACATTTAATTTCCTAGATAAATATTTATTTTTTCAATTATCACTCCCATTACTACTAGTTATTTAATCCAAGTTGATTTATAGTGGTATACATCTTATTAGATTAGCCTAGATCAAGCTTAGGAAAAGTTTATTTCCCTTTACATTTTTGGTGAACCTATCCATGCTTACACTACCTAAGGCTTGACCTTAGGTTTTATTTTCACTAATTTCTTGACATTTCAAATCTATTGTCATTATGATTTTATCATGCATTTTCATATTTCTAAGGGTTTGATTTACACATTCTTATTCACTATAGTTAGGGTTTGGGTATACATGGGTATTTACCTCTTTCCTCACACCTTCATTCCCTAGGATAATCCATCATCATGACTAATTTTCATACATATATTTTAAATTTTGACATGTTCCTATCTTTCATAACACGTGACACATTCATCCTCAATAGATTCATGACTTTCTATGTTTTAGGTGTACATGTGTTTTCCATGGAGGTGTTGTATTTCCATACGTACATGCACTTAAAGTACCTCATACGCCTCAACTTTCATCTAAACAACCAAATGATTTTCATCTCATTCAATAATTACAAAACATGACCAAAATATATATGTAAGACATAATATGTACATCACTTTTGTATTGAGATATAATACAAAAATCTACAAGAGAAAGTCTACATTGGGTTCAACAGTTCTCCACAATGAGTTACATATTTGACAATGTATTAGCCACAAAGAGTGTCATGCTATATCATTTGATAATGATGATATCCTACATGAGACTATTCTTAAAGAAGCAACACCTTTAACTTTATGGTGAAGTGTGACAAATTATTTACTAAATGATATTTAGTTGACAATGGATCTAACTACTTAATATATGCACTGAATATTTTTTAAACAATTAGAAGTAGACATGTCAAAGATACATTACATTGGGCCTCACTATTAGAAGCTTTAATAATGTGGTCAAGTATTGCATAGGTACTATTCTTCTTCCTATTAAGGCTATATCTTACACATTAGAAACCTTCTTCCATATGATACTAAAAAAAATAACTCGTAACATCCTCCTTGGGCATCGAATTTGGATCCTAGGAGGTCTAGGGGATAAACATCTACTATGAAGAATGAGGTTTACAGATTATGCAAAAGACTAGCAAAACACTCTTGTAGCATCGTAAATTGTCTCCCTTGACAATTTCACTCTAGGTTTTGCTCCCTCATATGTTCTTGGACCTAATTATGCACCTAATTTCCTAAATTATGCAGTCCATGGACCATTTTAACATTATTGAAAAATCAAATGTGAAAAACCAAAATATGCATTTAATATTTTGCCCCTGACACTTTGGATCCCAAAAAAATGAGGGATCTAGTTTAGGGTGCCTTGCACCCTAGACCTCTTAATTTGGCTCCAAATTTAAATATGTCAATGTCAGTAATATTATTTGAAATTCAAATTTTAATTGTCAACTATCTAGATTTAGTTTTTGGAAAATTAGAAGAATTGCATATAAATCCATAGTATTTTCACAATTTTAATGAATGAAAAAGATATTGGGAAATCTATTTGAAACATAGAAAAATAAGTTCCTTCTATTAAAATGAGCGGTTCACCAATAATTTACTAAAAATAGAAAAGGAAAAATGGGGTGTAATGAACCTATCTTTCATCTATTTCATTAGGAAATTAGATCCCCCCATAATAGAATTGGCTTTCAGCCTTTACGTGAGTCAATTCTATGAAAGATCTTGCAATTTCCTTTATGATAGAAAAAAGTGAAAAATCAACCTGAACAACACTCTTGGGAGATAAAAATAAAATAGTAAATGAACTCAAATCTACAATGTAAGACCTGAATCATGTAGATGAAGCATAATACTAACAAAAACAACAAACTCCTAATAGATTTGAAGAAGGTAAGATACTAAAAACATGTCACCAAAAGTGTTGCAAGGCGTCCTAAAATGGTGAATGGGTCTTTGTACAGAACTTTTCCACAATTTTTGAGAGCCTCTAGAGATGGACCTAAGATTCCTTTTTCCATAGGTTCCAATGTAAAAAAGTTGGAAATAAATCTAAGATTTGAGTTTTTGTGATCTTGACAACTTTTTGTGACAACTTTTACAATTTTGCACTTTTGAGATCTTCCATTCCAATTCTTTCTTCAACCTAAGATCTGCACATACACAAGAGAGGGAAAAATTGTTCATTTTTGGTGAATGGGGGTTTGCCTTGGTTAAACCCCATTTTGGTAATTAAACCTTGAAATGGAATGAAACATGAAAGAATGATGAATGAACACTTGCTATGTTGCAACTCACCAAACCCTTGTGTTGAGATCCTTGAAGGACTGAAATCTAATACATCTCTCCAAGGTCTTGATCTTGCATGAATGGCTTGATTGGATGCTTTATTTGATAGCTTGAATCTTGACTTGAATTCTTGAAACCTACATCACAATGTTAGCTCCAAAAACATGCATGAATGCAAATAACTTTGACATAATGATCTTGATCTTGATTGTTGTTGTAGATGCTTGATAAATCTACTCTTCAATGCCTTGACAATAATATTTGCTCATGTGAAAGTTGCCTTCCTTTTTCTAATGTTGACTTGATAAAATAACTATGTATTTATAGATGATTTTCTAGTTTCTCAAAAATTAAACATTATAAGCTGACATTTAAAATTTGAATTTGGAATCATAAAAATGCCACCAAAAACATATTAAAAATTGGGTTCTAAATCTTAAGGGGGACCCCTTCGCCCTTGGGTGAATGGGTCTTAGGCCTCAAGCCTAGAACACACACTTTCCAAGATGTTAAATTAAGTATAGGCATTAATTAATTGTGGGTTCTCCTTTCAAAAAATAGAATTAATTAGGCTTATAAATGCATAATTAGGTCAATTAGAGGCTTAATTAAGTCCAAGTAAATTAAGGGACCCAAACATAATGTGAAAATGTAAAGGAGTACATTTTTCTACACTACACTATTAACCAAACAAGTGTCCTAAAAGTAGTCAAGAGCTGAATTTGTAGAATTATTGCAGTATTTCATCATTCAAGCATCATGTCAAGTTTTATGTGAGTTTATGTTTTTGTATTTTTTTTAGTACTAACACATGTAGGTCATCAAATCAAATCAAGTCAAGTTGCAATTGATGCTTGAAGGTGATGAGCAAGACTTCAATCTATCAAAGAGATCAAGTTTGAGTGGTGAGTTGCAGCAAATTGTTAATTCAATACTTGTTTATTATTTAGCCTTTATCTCTCAAAAGGATATGTTCTCTTTATCATCAACTTTGACATTGTAGAGGTAGAAATACCAACACGGGGTTTGACTAAGGAGAGCCCCTATATGGCACAACCTTTCCTTTCCTTTTGTGTATGTGGGTTGTAGATCTAAAATGAAGTGGAGGAAGATTGAAGACAATTTTCTCATTCATGCATGATAACCATACAAGTTGACAAGATACAAAAACTATATTATCTCAGTAACAGACAAAGATCCAACAACCAAATTTGGAAGACAGAGACTATAGACCAACGACCTCAAGCCTATGAAAGCAAATTCAGGTTTCAATTCCCCAATTTAGGGCGTCCTTGCACCCTAGACCACCCAAATCTAGCTCAAACTTTAATAACATGTGCAACAGTGTCTGTTTTGCTCATTTTTGGATTCCAAATCTTTCTGTGTTTTTAGTTTGTCATAATTCATCTCAAAACATTGCATTTTCATATTTTAGCTAGTTGCATCATTGCATTGCATCAAAAATCCATTTCTAACCCCCTACCATCAAAATTCAGATCCAAGGGCACATTGGTTGATGGTCAATCACTCATAACCTTTGGTAAATTTGAATTGCCCTGATGTTAAGGAACCCCACATCATCAAACAACCATCCATTTAGAAAAGGCATTAATTCTAGTGGTTAGACTTAGGATCACCTTTTCCACCTTAAAAACTCTAAAACAATCACACAACTAAAGAGGGACTTTAGGAAATATATGATACTTTTATACACAATAGAAATCAATAGGATAAATGGTTGCTTACAAAGATCACAACTAGGATTGAAGATTCCTACGATAAAAAAGGAGAAATACACTTGATTATGTTGTTTATAATTATACACTGTTTATCATAAAATAACCTTCTTAGTATGAAAGGTACATGAATAAAAATACAATATATTATAGTTACAAATAGAAAGGGAATTTGTAATGATTCATCAAAATTATTCACATCTAGCTATCCTATTTGTTACGCTCCTTGACTATTGATATTTTGTTACATTACTAAAATGTATCCACATGTAGTATTATTGAAGTCGTTATGTTTCATATAGAGGATTATTCTTATTCATGCCCAAGAACATGTAATGAAAAAGATGTAATATCATGTGTGATAACACATAATGACAACAATAGTTGTGCATTGGGTATAAATTTTATAAAGAAGAGCATAAGGTATTTTGCATCCATAAAGGTTCCAATGGATTTCTCGATTTCACTCTAATTATTTACCTTTTTTTGAGAATTGAAGTCCTTGATTATTTCTTCAATAAGCAATGAAAATTGAACATGGAGCTAATGAAGTTTGTATCACTTCACTTGATCTACATATTTCCCTACCTTATCCACTCTCAACAAATGATGTGAACATTTGTGCATACAATCGTGGTAGTTTGAATGATCTCATCTTGTGTGACAATGCACAAATTCTCAAGATCTAAGTTTGAAGGATGTTGATTTGATGCATGTTCAACAAGAGGAGGGAAGTATGGTTTGAGGTGGTTCACATTGAACATTATATGCAAACCCAAGTATTTTGGAAGAAGAACAAAATTGTTCCCACTATTTATATGTAGGATGGTGTATGGACCATAATGTAGAGGCTACATTTTTTATGTGGGATCGTGAAGTATTCATTTTGAAGATACAACTAAACCTAATTATTATCCTTGAAGGAATGATGCATGATACACATCATAGAATTATTTATATTTCTATTAATAGTGTGAAAGAAAATTGTGAACCTATTAGTGAACACTCTAAATGTGTTGTAGAAGTTTGTGTGCTTTATCTACTTCCCTTTCCTATGTGTGTGACTTTATATGTGGTGATTCTCAAAAGGATATGTTGAGAAGAACTTATAGGATGTAACCAAAGATATGTATCAAAAGGTCTTAGGTCCCAAAACCATTTCTCCAAAATCCTATAACTTGTCTTAGCTTCAAGGCTGGGGATTTGTTATCAAGAAGGTAAAACAAGGGTTCATCAACAAACTAAGGAGGGTTAAATTCTAATTAACGAGAGTGGGTAGTCTCTCCTAGAATTTGGGCTTAACTATGATTTGGAGAGTATTCCTAAAGGTATCCTTAATAAGGTTTTAAACCAATCAAAATGTAACATGATTGAAAAATCAACAAATATAGTCAATGTATACTTGACCCTTATATTTGTCACTAGGTTGAGATAAATCATGTACATAAACCTCTTATATAGCTAATTTAACACCTTGCACATGAGCCTGTAGATAACAACAATATTATAATCCATGTGGATAATTTAATTTATATTTATATAGAGTGGCAGGGTGCAGGTATACATGGTATGATTCTCTAAAGATTTAGTTGATTGAGTTGGATTGAGATTATTCATTGGTGTGTAGTGATGAATCATGAACAACAATTATGAAATACTAATCTACTAAGACAAAGAGGTTATTTAAATGAAGAGTGTTTTTTCCTTTACAAACATGGGTCAATGCCTACTCCATTGGGAAACAAAATCATAGAAAGTAGAGAGGGAGGAAATGCATTTAGTAAAACATCAATGGAATTAGATTGCATTCACATACAAATCAAATAATACATAGTGGACGTACTTAATAATCCATCTCAAAATTATAATAACTTATATGCAACAAGAAATGACCATCAAAAATTATTTTTAATGCATTAAGTTGTCACACACACACATCAAATCCTTATTATACCCATACCAACAAATATGGTAAGAGAAAACACATAACAATGATTACAATATTCCCTTGAATCATTACAAACTACCACAAATGCATACCATCATATATAGATATGCTTTACAAAACCATTCCTACATTTCACAAGACCTGTATTCTAGTATTCACAACTCAAACCTTCAACATTTCATTCCCTAGAACTAGCTCAAGGCACTTGTGGACGAAAAAATTGGCTCAATGACAAACCCTTTGAATGAATGAACAATTGCATTTATATTATTTTGTCTTTCATCCCTAATTCATGCATGGGAATACAATGAATATCAATATATTCAAATCCACCCACCACATTTATGGTGATCCATGTGATGGAAATCTAGGAGCTATTGTGGAAACCATCCAGAATTAAAATTTCAAGCATTGTATTAATGGTTGCATGGATCACCTTCTCTTTCCATCATTGGAAGTACATGTGAATTTGTACCCTTTGAGATGAACATTTTTTATGGGAGAAAAATTTAATGGGTAGTTGTAGGGTCAAATTAGGCCACAATGATCTCTTGGTTGTGTAGGGAGATAGGTAGGCATGGACAATGCAAAACACAAGAGTTTCAAAGTTTTAAGGATAGAGGGTTAGGGATACCTCATGACCCATACCATTGTCGAGGAGTTAGGGATCAAGAGTTGGGTTCAAATGAAAGGCATGTTGGTAAGAGGAAGTCTAAAATACTAACAAAGATAAGGGAAAAAGTAGGGAATGGGTGAAAGAGATTCCTGGAAGGAAAACTCTAAAGTTCTAACAAGGAAAAGAGATGAAGGAAAGGAATGGATGAAAGGTATGCGAAGATGGGAAATTTTAATATCTCAAAAAGGATAAAGGAATAAGGTAAAGTTGGGAAGAAAGGCATACCAAGAAGAGAAAATTTGAAAGGGTTGTTAGGAATGGAGACTCTAAAACTTTGATATTGAGCATAGTCCTTAGAAATAACATAAAAACCTCCATACTTAAAGAACTTTTTTGGAGATATTTGTAACTTCCAACACATGGTAGGAATATGGGGTATAAAAATGAATAAAATTTATGAAATTTTGGTAAATAAAGACCCATACAAATATTTATCAAATATTTGATGGTTAAAATGAGGCCTAAGTGCATAAAGGGCAAGAGCTTAGATGGATTTTGCAAATTTTGAGGCTTACAAAATTGGGATCCAATTGAAGGATTGTGTCTTATCAAACTAAGAAAATATCTATTGTAGGCATATTGGATGTAAAGAAGGTTGCCATCCCATGTGTGGGAACATGGTTGTTTATGCAAAATAAATTTAGAATTGTGTTATTCACTACCTTAATTGAACCATCTATTTATGGATGAAAGATGGTGGATTGGTCCAACTATGTATCCAACCTCTCCCACAAACATTGCTAAAATGTGTTGACTAATATTGGGTCATGATTAGACATAATGGGTGTAGGTAGCCCAAAGTTTACCTATACATCGTTGAAGAAGTGATGTGTGGTCTACTATGTTATGCTACTTCTCTTACAAGCAACCATTATGGTCATCTTAAAAAAAATCCACTATAGAAAAATAATAAATCATGTTGATGCTTCATCATAGGAAGTCAACTTGTTAAATATATGAAGAAAAATTCATACCTGGACTTTGTGGAACTTCAAGAGGTGTGTAAAACCTAAGTTTCTTGTTTGTGGGCTTGGAAATAGAAGAAGGAATGTATAACTCGATATGGCATTCAATATTTACATGATTTTGAGGCCAATAGAAGTGTTCTTAGAGTTCTACTAGAGTCTTGGTAATGCCAAATTGTTTAGTTATCTTGGCATAGTGTACCTACTAGATGAGTCATTAGTGAGGTGCATCTTCTAAAACACAAAGTTATCTAAGCTTGAAAATAATCTTGTCATATAGATAAAATTTACCAACATTATTATAAGCTCAACATAAGTCTACATGAAATTTAAATTTATAGAGTAGAGGTTCTCCCAATTGGTGAATTTTTGGTCGTGCAATTGGCACTATGATTAACACATGAACTAGTGATTTGTTACTCAAAAATATGCTACCTTATTATCTTTCCCCTTCTTGTTCTTTATTGTTGAAATTGGGAAAAATCAACTCCACAACTCCCAAGGATCACTTGCAATCAAACACCTATCACAGAAAGAGAGAATAACAAAGTTATGGAGGCCAAGAGCTATTGATCCAAAAAAGCATGAATCATTGATTAATGTGCATCTTCTTATGATTATACAATAGAGAATCCTCATAAAATCATAATAAACCTAGAAACCCTAAGTGAGGATAAAACAAGATCATGACATGTGTCCTCATCCTATGACATGAGACATAAAAAGAACATGACCTAAGTAAGATTGAGTAATTAGAGGAAAAGGAACCTAATAATCAATCAATTAATTAATTACCTTTTACTCTAACACCCCCCTTAAGTGAAACTTATGGATAAATTCAAACCTCTAAAGATGAATTCATGATGGGTCCCGACAAACAAGGCCTGGTGAGGTACCCATGTACAAATAAAAGATCTCTCAAAATCGAAGAAAAGGAGAAAAACCCTATGGAAGAAAAATCCTCTCCAAAAGAGAGAAATACAAGTGAAGGACTGAAGAAGCCTCCAAACAAGAGTGAAGGACTGAAAAGCCTCCAAAACAATGTCCCAAAAGAGTAGGAACAAAGGATGAATATGAAGAGCACCACTAAAGCATGAAGAAGCTACAAACACTATTGAAGAATGATTTCTATAGTGTTGAAAGAAGAAACTCCACTAAAATCATGATGAAGATCAAGATCAAGAAGACAAGAATTTGCATGAGTTCCCCCAATGACACTACTCGAATTAGATGGCAAACAAAGGCAAATACTTGGAACTCAAAGATACAGATGGCACAAGTACCAAAATTCTAAAGAACACTGATCAAGTGAAAATAGGTCACTTCCAGAAATATGAATGCAAGAGTGTCCATAGGGTAAATTCTCCATCTCACCAAAATGCATGGGTAACCAACCAATGATGTACATTGCATTTGACTAGTACATAGGAACAAGAACTAGATACATAGATCACTCCAAAAATTGAAACCAAGGAAGCATTGGCACCAACAATAGAAACCCCCCCATAATGCTGACAAGGGAGAGCCAAGACAGATATACTGAAACTATGTGAAACCAAGAAGTGCATGTAGGAGAAACAACCTGCAAATAAAATGGTGTGCAAACTAAGGCACACATGCATGAGGTAAGAATCACCAAGATTCCATGTTGGACTATGGAAGGGACACTCACTTGACAAAGGTGTGATGGAAAACCAAAGGCAAACATCAACCCCACATGGAACTTTATATGATAGTGCGAGTACAAAAGGCACAACAAGATGTGTAAAATCCCCAAAAAGTATACACCAGAAAGGAACTTATCTTAGTGTGTCTATAAAAGACAATGTGCATGAAAAGATGTCTATAATACCTAAATAGGACAAAACATTGGAAATACACATGGAACAATAAAAAACGAGTCATCCCACACAAACAAAAAAGTTTCCAAGAGCTAAGATTCCCAAATAATTCACCAGAATGTGTAAACACAAAAAATTGAATAAAATATACCTGGAGAGAAATCTAGAAAAATGGCATGGATTTTTGTGAAGAGCTCTAAAAGACTATCCCAACGTTGGTAGAATCATGAAAAATGGAGAAACAA